>JABUQX010135113.1:45000-52500 GCA_015478945.1 Trachelipus rathkii | reverse complement strand
ATATCATATGTATATATATGTATGTATATATATATATAACATAATAATAATATATAATAATAATAATAATAATATATATATATATAATATATATATATATATATATATATAATAATATAATAGTAATAATATATATATATATAATATTTCAAATAATAATAACTATAATAATATGTAATAATAATAATATATATATAATAATAATACTAATAATATATATATATATATATATATATATATATATATATATATATATATATATATATATATATATACTGCTATATATATATATAAGGCTTTAGACGGGAGGGTCAGGTTCAACCTCCCGAAATTATTTTAGGGATTAAAATTTTTGATACCTTAATTCTCAATAATAATAATAATAATAATAATAATAATAATAATAATAATAATAATAATAATAATAATAATAATAATAATAATAATAATAATAATAATAATAATAATAATAATAATAATAATAATAATAATAATAATAATAATAATAATAATAATAATAATAATAACAATAATAGTTAATCAATGAAAATGAAAGTATTTATTAATGGAAATGAGGAGACATGTTTGTGGTCCGTAACGATTTCTTAGGTCAAGTGGCTGTTCCTCATACATGTATAAAATATTTAAACCAGGGACTTAAATGGTTTCCAAGTTTGCAGATGATGGCAAATCGTCTACCTCATTAAGGAGGCATAATGATGGATGTATAAAGATTTAAAAGATTAGGAGGGAGCTGTAATCGTTGATGGGATGAGCAGGTTCATTCCTTCTTCAGCTAAATTTTTCTTTCCTCATTCATTCCTTCTAAAACTAAATCTTTCTTTCCTCATAATCCATGGTTCGATCGTGCTTATTCTCTGGCCATTCAGGCTGAGACAGTGCGTATCGGGTGTGGAAAAATTCTCGTTCTCCTATCACTCGCTAATTTTCACTCTAGAAATCGTTGCAAGGGATACTCTTCGACAAGCAAAGCTGGCTTTTCATCCAAGGAAAGTGCGCTAACCTCTTGGTTCTCCCTACTGTCAAATCTTTCATCTCTAGCACCTTCTGTAAATCTGCCTTTCTCCTCTTATTCGATCTGATCATTGTGTTGCTAATTCTCAACTGAAAAGGCTAATCTCTTCGGCCCCTCGCTCAACTATATTCTCTATGTCTCAATACTAGCACTTTCCCTCCCTCAGTGTTGGAAGCTCTCACATGTCCAATCTATTCCGAAAAAAGGAAGCCGCTCTGATCCTTCTAACTATCGCCATGTAGCTCTCACTTGTATTCTATCTAAGATCTTTGAAATCCTTCTCAACTCACTTCTTAGATCATCTGGAAACTCACTCCGATCGCCAGTACGGCTCTCGTTGCACGAAGTCTACTGGCGATATACATTCTATCTAACCGATTTATGGTTTTTCGCTTTTAGGAACTACGGGGAGACTTGGGTATTACTTGACATATCCAAACCATTTGACCGAGTGGCACGCGTCACTGTTCTCCAAGCTCCCCTCCTTTGGGTTTCCTCCTTCTCTTTGCTTACTTATATCTAGCTTTCTTTCAAATCGCTCAATATCGGCTGTTGTTGATGGGGCGACTTCTTCTTCTTTTCTGTCAATAGTGGTGTTCCTCAGGGTTCTGTCTTATCTCCTACTTTATTCCTACTTTTCATTAATGATCTCCTGCACCACTCAATCCACTCGTATTCCGATGACTCGACCCTTCATTCTTTAACTCATATATATTCTACTCACACTTTTACTTCTGGAATTGCCTCTCGTCTTAATGATTTTTCCGATTTTATTCTCGCTGATGGATAGACATCCTTTATGCAATACAACTTTAAAAACTAAACTTTTACAAATCTTTCTAAAATATCCTTCTAATTTTCCTGTCTCTTTCGACGGTTTTGTCATCTCTTCTGTTATAAACATTCTTGGCCTTAACATGAACAAAAAATGTCTTGGAAACCTCTCTTCACAACGGTTGCTAGGGGCGGCCTCAAAGAACTGGGATTCTGTTTAGACTGTGAGACTTTCCTCCCTTTTCTCAGTTGCTCCGCTATACAAGGGTCTCATCCACGCTGTATGGAGTGCACTCTCATATCTGGGAGGCTCGCCGTTTCGCCCGACTTTTGGACGGACAACACGCATGGCTTATACACTGTTCTGTACTTTTCAGTTCACTTGACCCTCTATCTTTGCGAGGCGATGTTGGTGCTTTATCTCTATCCTATAGGTACCGCAGCGGCAAGTGCTCGAGGGAACTTATCACTCGCGTACCACCACCTTTACGACGCCTTCGTAGCACAATAGGTGCTGTATCTGCGCACGAGTATTGTGTTGACGTTGGGTAACTCCAGTCTAGTTTGCTGGGGTGCTTCCTTCTTTCCCACCACCTCTGTTCTGTGGAATTCTCTTCCATCTTCTGTATTTCCTACTGAATTTAATCTCCTCACTTTAAAGCCTGCGTCTGTGCTCATATGCGTAATTGCGCTAGAGGGTGAGCTTTTGAGTACTACACCCTTTCATGAATAGAGGCTCTGCCGTGAGTGGTGGTGACAACTGTAAAAAAAATCCTTGAATGGGCAGATATGTGGCAAATGAACTGAAACATCATTCAGATTATCCCAGAAAATCGTACTTTTCAACATTACCCTCAGATGGATCATATGTCGCAACCACACAAATTTTGACCTTTTCAAACTTAAATTTAACCTTTAGACTTCTAGTACTCACACACACAAATCTACCATAGCTCTCTACCACAACTCACTCATCAGAATTGCAAATCCTTCTATCCCCTCTCATTCCTTTCCACAGCAACACAAACACATTTCACACCACACCACTCATTTTCACCGTTTCCTTTCATCTTTGTTTCAGTCACAGCGAGCAAATCAAATTTGCCCTTTCTAAATACATCCATCACCTCTCTCCTCATCTCCTCAACATTTATTCCTCTGACATTTCATATACAGATACGATTCATACATTTTCGCCGAAGGATAGAAGGGCGCTTACTGCGATCACGACCTTCTCTGAGGCATGCATTAGCATTCCTGGCAAAAGATAAGTGGTAGTAGGCAGCCAACCTAACTACCACCGTCCCTTAGTCGCCTTCTACGACACGCAGGACATACGATGTGGGCAATTTTTCTCCCTACACGTATGGATATAAGGGATAGGGATGTCTGTAAGATGTTGTCTAGAAGAGGGGTGTGGATATAAGTATGTGTATATGATATGTTGTCTGGATGATGAGTGTGGATATGAACGCATAACAGAAAGGCGAACCATTAGGCACTGGAATGTCATACATACCATAAGAAAAATGGGTATATATATATATATATATATATATATATATATATATATATATATATATATGTATATATGATATTACAATAAAAATATATATATATATATATATATATATATATATATATATATATATATATATATATATATATATAAAATTATTATTATTATTATTATTATTATTATTATTGAGTTTTAATATTATTCAATATTATTATTATTATTATTATTATTATTATTATTATTATTATTATTATTATTATTATTATTATTATTATTATTATTATTATTATTATTATTATTATTATTATTATTATTATTATTTGTATTATTATTTTTGAGTTTTAATATTATTCAAAATTCTTAATGTTTTTCAATTAATCGGCAAATAATCGGCTTGAGAAAATTTACCGATGGCAATGTGTTTAAATGGCGAAGTAGCGATTTAAAAAAAATATACCGATTTTGCCGATGAGCGATGACGATGACGATTAATCGTCCCATCACTACTCTCAATGAAAGTCCAATATATGTTCTATATATGTAATATTTATCGTGTTTAAGATTACTTCATATATGCAGCATAATATATGTATATATCTAACTAATAATATAATAATATATATATGTAATAATAATATATGTATATATAATAATAATATATATAATAATAATATATATATATTTAATAATAATATATATATATAATAATATATGTATATGTATGTAATAATATATATGAAATAAATAATGTAATTTCAATGCTTTATTATAACAGCATAATATATAATAATATATGTAAGAGTGATACCAGTAATAATATATATATAATATATATTTATATAATATATATAATAATATGTATATATATATATATAATAATAATATATATATATATATATATATATATATATATATATATATATATATATATATTTATTGTTTATATCTTTGTACACATATATATTTATATATAATAAAAAGATATAAATATACTAAATATATATATATATATATATAACATATATATATATATAATATAATAATATAATAATAACTCTTTCAACTATATATATATGCTGTACATATGGGAAATATTTTTCTTCCATAATATTAACAGAATGTTTATTAAATCAGCAATCTGAAGTTAAGAAAAATATTTACGATAAATGTGTGCTGCTAATTTGTAATATATGATAAGCTGTTTGAAGAATTCCTCCTTCTCCAATATAACTTTGGAACCAATCCCTAAAAATGTTTATTTATTTAACATCTTGATAGCAATTTTCTAACTCAAAGATAAAATGATTAAAAGTTATTAGCTTTTGATTTTTGTTTTCGTATTTTGATGTAAGCAATTTTTTTTAATATTGAGACTAATGTTTTCCTCTCATTTATTCACTCTCTAAATACATAATAGGATGTATTAGCTATATACTTTCATTTAGAGCACTTTTTTATTAATTTTTTATTAGAAAAAAAACAAAAAAAAGCATAAAAAACAAAATAACAGTGATTTTTTTAGTTAACCTAAACAAAAATATCATGTTGTTTTAAACCAAGCAACCCTGGTTTAACCCATCTAAAAAAAACAATGGTTTAAAGTGACTTTAAACCATTTAAAAAAAACAATTTAAGGAAAAAAAATTGGGGTTGCTCTTTTAAGCAATTCTGAGAACTCTGAACAAACTGCTCAGAAAGTGTTGAAAGAATGGTCCTCTGATGAACGAAAATAGGATTCTTCAACGAAATTAGATGGTGCAGATAAGATACGACCAAAAGTTTATTTGAATTTAGTAATATTGTGGAAACTGGAAGTGACGGTAGATATGGCCATAAAAGCTGATAATTATGATGACAGCAACCCTAATTTCGAAAATTTTAGAGAATTTCAGGTAAAAGTTAAAGAAAATAACTTGTTCCATTTTTCGGCACTTAAGGGAATAAATTAATGATGTATCAAACATAACTGAAGTTAGAGGCATCTTTCGCGCATCTCCAATTGAGGTAAAGGTATAGCTGGCTGGTTTGAACCAAAATGGTTTAAACCAATGATTTAAAGCATGGTTTAAACCATAAAACAAATTATTGTAATAAACCATTAAAAAAAACAATTTAAAATAAATAAAATAATTGGTTGCTTTTTTCAGCATTTTTATTTTCATATTCTTGTTTCTATCTGTAAAAAGCATTAAAATTAAAATTAAAAATCATAAATGAAATATAATTGATGAAGAAATTAATAATGTTTAACAAGAAATTCTTATATATATATATATATATATATATATATATATATATATATATATAAATATATATATATATATATATATATATATATATATATATATATATATATATATATATATATATATATATATACTGCTGCTATATACTCTGCTATACTGTATATATATATATATATATATATATATATATATATATATATATATATATATATATATATATATATATATATATATATATATATATATATATACTATATATATATATATATATATAATGATTATTATTATTTACTGAATATATTTAAGGCAAAACAATTTTGTTCTAACATTTCAGATATTAAACATACATGACATTTTAAATCTGTGAATGAAAGGTCATCTTTGATTTTCCTATCAACTGATTTGTTCCTTCTTTTGAATGAATATTTAACAGATCAGTAACTAAATAAGGCTGAATTCCATAGAACAATAAATCGAATGCAACACTTCCTTCCTTGAGTTATTTATGTCTTGCAGACTGGAGCTTACACGTGTCTAAATTATTGAGTAATTAAAGATTTATTGATTTCTGTTTATAGAAATTTTCGATGCTTCTCATTTTAAATACATGTAGAGGTAATGCAAAGAAATTGTAGTTTGTCATGTGCCGTTGAAAAGCAATATATCAGGGCTATGTCATTATCTCTTCATTACAAATACAGGTATGTAAATAAAGGGAGGCTTCGAGGAACATTAAACGGTGCCTTATTTGGTCTTCATCTTCATCATCGAAATGTGTAAAATGACTTATAATGAGGAACGTCTCACAAATTTATTCCGAAAATTCTCTCTCTTCAAAGGTTACAACTTTCCATTTATTTTTAAACTTTAGTAATTTTTTAAAAATGATCAAAACAAACATTATATATATATATATATATATATATATATATATATATATATATATATATATATAAATATATATATATATATATATATATAGCATATATATATATCTTTCTATCTATATATATAATAAATATAAAAAATATATATATATATATATATATATATATATATATAAAAATATATATATATATATATATATATATATATATATATATATATATATATATATATATATATATATATATTTATATATATATATATATATATATAATAATATATATATCTTTAATCCACTTGGTTAGGAAAATACATGCAACACTATGCAATCTTCCTCTATTTAAGTCCCGCGTATGCCCCCACCTGAGGAATTGCGTTAGGCAAGGCGGACAGGGTTTACTTTTCATTTATTTTAATTTTTTTTTTCTTTTTTAATTTCTTTTTTAATTATTTTTATTTTTTTGCCCCCTCCTTTTGAAAAGGGCCCTGCCCGTGAGTGGTGGTATCATGCAAATAAACACACTTTCCTCTGACAAAAGACCCTACTGCAGAAGATAATGACCCCCAAAGTCATGGGATAGAGGTTCGTTGGCAACTAACTAACTAGCTAACTAACTAACTAACTAACTAACTAACTAACTAACTAACTAACTAACTAACTAACTAAAACTAACTAACTAACTAACTAACTAACTAACTAACTAACTAACTAACTAACCTTTATATATATATATATATATATATATATATATATATATATATATATATATATATATATATATATATATATATATATATATAACATATATCTAATATATATATATATATATATATATATATATATATATGTGTAGTATGTAATAATAATAATAATAATAATATATATCCTCTAATAAGATAATAATAATAATATAATATATATGTAATAATATAATAATAATAATAATAATAATAATATATATATATATATATAATATATATATATGTATATATATAGTTAGGTGTGGCAATCTTTTTTGGTCTCTAGAAGAATACAAATA
>JABUQX010135113.1:27500-35000 GCA_015478945.1 Trachelipus rathkii | reverse complement strand
TTTAATGCTGTTTGCTGTTAATTCCCTAGTGATAGCTATTGTTCTGTTTTTTTTGTTTGCTTTTTTTTAATGTTTTACTTTTATTTGATGAACTCTCGGTTAAGTTCCAATTCTAGGGATCCGCCTTTGCCCACCGGAGGAGATATATATATATATATATATATATATATATATATATATATATGGTAAGTGTTATATATATATATAAGAGTAAGTAAGTAAGTATAGTTGTAATATATATTAAGTAAGTATATATATATACATTTAGAGACAGAGTTAGATGAACCATAGGCATGGAAATGTATCGACAAAATAAACAGAGAGAGTATATATATATATATATATATATATATATATATGTGAGAGATAGTATAGAGAGAGAGAGGGAGAGATGGTATAGATAGACAGAGAGAGATAGATGGAATAGAGCAGATAGATAGATAGATAGATAGATAGATAGATAGATAGATAGATAGATAGATAGATAGATAGATAGATAGATAGATAGATAGATAGATAGATGGATAGAGATAGATAGATGGATATAGATAGATAGATAGATAGATAGATAGATAGATAGATAGATAGATAGATAGATAGATAGATAGATAGATAGATAGAAAAAAAAATTTAAATTCAATTGAAAATTTCTTTGTGAGGGCCCAAAACTTGAAGAGCAGAAGAGAGTTCAACAAAGCTCAAATAAATATGGTAATGTCTTTTGTACTAAAAATAGTCTAACCAATGAGCAAATTCTATTGAAATAATTTCTGCACTAAACGAATCACTCAATCTTTTTACTATGAAGATGACGATTTAATGTGAAAAACAAAATAATTAAAAATAAAATATTATGAAGCTCTAGAGAAAGAAATAGAAAATGACACAGAGAAGGTCATCATTGTTTTACAATATCCTGAATTACTAATATATATAATATACATACATATATGTATATATATATATAGGTAAAAGATATATGTATATATATATATATATATAGCAGAGTACAAGAGGCAAAAAAAGCCATGATTCACTTCTGTTACATTTTAAGAACCTCCATGCTCAAGTCTCGACCTCCCCTGGAAGTTAACTAGCAGAGTATATAGAGATAGAGAGAGAGTGGTATATATATATATATAAGGTATAGGTATATATATGCAGTGATGTGGTGTGTTGGTGGTGGTAGTAGAGGTGTGTAGTAGTAGTATATATATGTATATATATATATATTACTGGTAGTAATCCCTTTTTAATTCTCCGAGTCTTACAATTTTAAGCTGCGATTAGATCTCTGGAAAATCGTAAAAGGAGGAAAAAGGTCATCAAGTAAAAAGAAAGATTTTAAGTTTAAGGGAGAGGAAGAAAAGAAGGATTCCTCATATATATAGGAAGGAAGAACGGAAGGAAGAAAGGAAGGAAAAAGGAGGAATTTATTTAAAGCCTAATCAGAATCGGGAAGAATCGCATTCTTTCCTTATCGCAATTACTCCCAGAAAAATTTATTTCTCATTTATTATTGTTTCCGATTCTTTCTAACGTAAAGAGAAAACTCTCTTAAATATATTTAAATAATAATAATAATAATAATAATAATAATAATAATAATAATAATAATAATAATAATAATAATAATAATAATAATTAATTCATATATATATATATATATATATATATATATATATATATATATATATATATATATATAGTTATATATATATATATATAAAAATATATATATATATATATATATATATATATATATATATATATATATATATATATATATATATATATATTCATATTTGTTAATATTTGATTATTAAAAAAGTATTTCATTTGTATATTGAAAGAACGTGTTTGAAAAGTTACGATCTCCAGCATAAGTGTTTCTTTCTTTTTTTAAAATTTTCAAAATAATATTAGTTCAACCTCTTCAAATTTTCATTTTTTGCTTTCTTATAAATTAAATTTAAGAGAAACTAAAATCTTTTATATATATATATATATATATATATATATATATATATATATATAGTATAGAAGTATATATATATATATATATATATATATATATATATAGTATATATATATATATATATATATATATATATATATACATGGGGCGTCCGCACATATAAAGTGCGGAGGGGCACCCTTGCCCCCCGCTGAATTCTAGGATCTGAATTTTTTTTTTAAATAATATATATATATATTATATATATAGTATATATATATATATATATATATATTATGTTACATATTATATTATATATATACATATATATATATATGAATAATGTTTCCCTGTCCCTCCCCTGAAAATTCTTCTGCGGACGTTCATGTATATATATATTATTATATAAAGTATATATATATATAATATATATATATATATATATATATATATATATATGTTGTTATTATATATATTGTTATTTATATATATATATATATATATATATATATTACTGCATACATATATATTATTATTATTAATATATATATTGTTATACATATATATATATGATATAAAGATATATATATTAGAGTTGCTATTATTGTTATATTAAGAAAGAGTTATATATATACATATATATTATTATTATTAAAGGGGGTCATATATATATAGTTATATATATATATATATTATTGGTTATTATTAGATATTATTATTACATATTGTTGGTTATTATTATTATTGTTATTATTATATATACATATTATTATTATTACTATATGTATTATATATATATTATTATTATTATGTTATATAGTAGTATATTATTACAGATATGTTAGTTGTTATTGTTGGTTATGCGTATATATATATTATTATACATATTATACATATATATATATATTATTATTTCATATATATATATGATATATTATATTATAGCATGTTATATATATATATATATATATATAGAGCATAGTGTTATATATATATATATAGCATATATATTAAGGTTAATAATATGCATATGGCATATATAATTAATATTTACATAAAATTTGTGGTATAAAAAGTATATAAGAAGTATATATACATATATATATATATGTTGCTATATATATATATATATATGCTATATATATATATATATATATATATATATATATATATATTTACTTTCTTCCATCCGCTCCTGGGAAGACTCATGAGCCTGTCAGTGCGGCCAACCTCTTCCTCTGCTCCCCTCTATCTTCCAAAACCCGTTCTTCAATCAGCTGAACCATAAATGGCATATGATGTCTTCTCAGCGAATCTTCTACGCATCTACGGAGTTCCTCCATCTCTTCCGCGTCCTTCCCCTCGGTCTGCCCCCTCTGGTCTCCACTCCAACACCCTCCTGGCCACTCTGCCAGGCTCCTTCCTCTCCAAATAGCCACACCACCCCAATCTCCCTGCATCTATCTTCTTAATAAAAGGTATCTTTCCGCGATTTGCACTCTGCTCTCCTCTCTTGTCAACATACTCTATGTTTCTGCCCCATACAGAAGGACCGGTATCAATATGCTCTCGAAAATTATCTTCTTCACCTCTCCTTCAATCTCATTATCCCTGATGATGGGATACAAAGCTCTTACTGTTCTCCCATACTTATCAATTCTGCTCGTAATCTCCAATGCACTTCCTCACTTTCTACCGAACATTCCTCCCAGATACTTGTATTTATCTACGTTTTCAATCACCACCCCATCCACCTCCACAACCAACTCCTCTCCTTCCTCTTTGCTTACTATCATAATTTCTGTTTTATCCTCGTTCTACGTCCATACACAGGCCCGCTTCTCTCAGTTTGTTAGCAAAAGCCAACACCACCATCCTCAGTTTCTCTCCGTCCTCACTCCAACACGCTAGGTCATCTGCATAAGCCATTATATCTTCATCCAAGTCCTCCATCTCCTTTCTCACCACCCCTATTACTACATCCAAGTATGCCACAAACAAAATTGGTGACAATACGATTCCCTGTTTTACAGCAACTCCCACCTCAGACCCTTCTCCATTTTAATAATCAGTTCTTACATTACAATTATCATTTTTGCACATACTCTCCAAAGTCTTTCTCAAATATACACCCACTCCAAAATCTCTCTCTAAAACCTCAAACAATTTCTTCCTTGGCACCGAATCGTTCAACGAATGCGATATAAGCACTTTTGTTATATTCCATTATCTTTTCCATTATCATACTCAGGGTGAAAATAAGATCGGTGGTGCTTCTGCTCGCCCTGAACTCATATTGCTCCTCCCCAAGTTTGGTTTCTATGATTGTTCTTATATATATATAATTATATCATACATATGGAGTTGGTATGCTATAAGGTTAAGTTGTTGCTATAGTATATATACATATATATATATATATATATATATATATATGTTATTAAGCAAGTTATATACATATAGCAAGTTGGTTGTAGTTGGTTAAGGCTATGCGTTGCTATGTATATATATATGCTACGTTATTATTATGGGTTGGTTACTATGCTAGCAAGATATATGTTGTTATATATTAAGGTGCGTTAAGTTAAGTTATTACAGCATATACTATGTTGATATTACATATGTATAGTTATTGCTATATATATATACATGTTGGTTATATATATATTACGTTATATTGTTATATTAATATTATTACATATATTATATATATATATATTATATTATTATGTTATACATTACATTATGGTATATATATATATATATATTATATATATATATTATTACATTATATAATTTCTTGTTCGTATTCGTACGTATTCATTAAATTTTATATATTATATATATATATATATATACATATATATAGAAGATACAGTATATATATATATATTATTATATATATATTATTAAGGTTACTATGATATTATTTGGAGCATATATATACATATATATGGTTAGTTATTATTACATATATATATATTAGCAGTTATATATATTGTTATTATTATATATGTTATAATATATATATATATTATTAAGTTGGCTATTACATATATTGTTATTCTTCCTATTGGTTATTAAGTTGTTATATTATATTATTATTATATATATAACCGTATATATATATATAGGTATATATATATATGTTATATATATATATATATATATTATGTTATTATATTATTATTATTAGTTATATATATATATATATATATATACATATGGTATATTTCTCTTATTCTTACATGTTATTATTATATAAATTTTATATATTGTAAACCAATATATTTCTCAAAAATTTTAGATTTATGAGAGATTTATATATATATATAAGTTAAGTATATAAGTAAAATAAAAAGAGTTAGTATAGTATATATATATATATATATATATATATATATATATATATATATATATATATATATATATATATATATATGTACTGTATATATATATATATATATATATATATATATATATATATATATATAAGATATATAAATAAATATATAAATATATATATATATATATTACATAGAGTTGGGCAGGCTCTAAATATATTTTAAGTATTTATATACAAAATACAGGTCAAAAATATAGCTATAATACTAAATACATTTTTCAGATGTATTTAAATACTAAAATAAAAGACAAATAATTTAGTATTATACATTTGTATAAACATTTTAAATACATTCCAATATATATATATATTATATATAATATGTATATATATATATATGTATATATATATGCTATATATGTTATATATATATATATATATATATAAATATATATATATATAAATATTTTATAAATATTTATATATATATATATATATATATATATATATATATATATATATATATATATATATATATATATATATATATATTATATATATATATATATATATAGCAGTTATATTAGTTATTACATATTATATATATATATATATAAGCATATATATATATATATATATATTATTATTACATATATATATGTATATATAAATATGCATACATATATATACGTATAGATAAATATATATATGTTATGAGTTATTAAAGAAGAAGAAAGATAGTTAGTAAAGTTATTATTGTTATTATTAAGGTTATACATATGTTATATATATATATATATATATATATATGTATGATATATATATATATATATATATATATATATATTATTACATATTTATACATATATTTACATATATATTATATATATATATTATTATTACATATATATATATATATATATATATAAGATATATATATTATATATATAGCAGCAGCAGCAGTATATATATATATATAGTAAATATATATATATAGCTGCTGCTAAGTATATATATATATATATATATATATATATATATATATATATATATATATATATATATATGAGTATATAGCATATATATATATATAAACTCACTGAAAACTCAGCCAGACCAAATGCTTTAGAACTTGGATTAATTTCTTTGTTAATTTTAATCAACCTTTCGAACGTCTTGTGTGTGTGTGTGTGTGTGTGTGTGTGAGAGAGAGAGAGAGAGAGAGAGAGAGAGAGAGAGAGAGAGAGAGAGAGAGAGAGAGAGAGAGAGAGAGAGAGAGAGAGAGAGAGAGAGAGAGAGAGAGAACTTCGTTTGGGTGTTGAGGTAATTCCACCTAAGGAGCTAAAAAGACAATACTTTCAACTGGTGCAGAGGAAAGTATTGTATTTGTATAAACAGTTTCTTTATTATTGGATGTTTTTCTAAACTACTAATTGATCGGTCCTAGTCTTGAAGAAATGGTAGTTCATCCTTCTCAACTGATGTTTTGGCTTTATTACACTTACGTCTTGATCATCATCAACAAAACTTTCATTGCAAGTATTAGTGAATATTTTACCATTTCCTGTCGAGTTTTACAGCTCTATGAAGTTTTAATTTCCAACCACTGTAGTTTGAAGTATGTAACAGTCTCAATAGTTGCAAACATAACTGATTGTTCATTAGATAAGCTCAGGGCATTTCGATTCCGAAATGCAATGCTTGCAGAACTGCCCTCAGTAGTGGGTTACAATACTTCAACGTTTTAGTTTGTAGCAGTTCTATCTTGATCATAACTATTAGAAGTGTTGGCAATAATTTTCCAAAATAGCTGTTTTAGTGTTCTTGCAATCGATCAATTGTCGTCGCAATTGGTGTCAAGACTGCAATATTGATAAGAAACTCAAATTCTTGGGTCCTGAACGTTAGTATTTTAAAAGCAGTACCCAAATCGTGAGGTATTCAGTATGTCTTATGCCACGGGAAAAGAATCATCGAAATACCGAGGAGCAGAAGAGCAAGTGTCAGAAAGAAGGGAAATCAAATCATCAGTCGAGCGTTGGCTAAGGAAGTTATACTTATGGTCTGATATAAGAATAGATGATTGAAGATGTTTCCATATCTTCCCGTTAAAGATAAATTCGAAACCTTTGGAAAGAAAATAAGCTAAGTCATTGGAAGATAGTTAGAAGGTTGAGAGGGTTTCCCTACACGGACA
>JABUQX010135113.1:0-25000 GCA_015478945.1 Trachelipus rathkii | reverse complement strand
AAAGTTCAACTGCCGGAAAGAGATAGGAGAGATTCATTGAGAGGAGAAGAGTTGATAACTAGAAAAGTTATTGACAAGCTATTAGGAATAGTTCCAGATCGTCTAAATCGGAACGAGAGATAAATGATTGAGCTACTAGTTCAGATTTAACAAAGTGTAAAGCACAGATCTTGTGCCTTTGGCAGAAGCTAAAAGAGGAAAAGAGGAAAAAATAAAGTTACAGTTGATATTTTATTACAAAATGCCACAAAGAGCGAGAAGTAGAGAAGCCAGAAAAGGGGTTGCAGTGTCACAGATTTTGCTCGATTTAAAGATGAAGTATTAAAAACATGAGTTTCTGTGGTTTGAAGATGATGGCAAGTTCTGAAGGTAACTATTTTATAGACGAATAGAATGAGAACAATAAGCATTAAACCAAGGTTTGTGGATTTTATATGATCAGAACGAAAATGAAATGAACTGTATGACTCCATGCCGGAAAAAAAAACTAGAAATCTAACCAATTTTCAGGACCAGGGTATTAAAAGCATTTCCTTGCCAAAGGTTGAAGCCATTTCTAGGGAAGAGCTAAAGAGAAAGAACAGTACAAAAGATTAGGTTATCAAGAAAATTCTGAAGTGGAAAGAGTTGAAGTTAAAAAAGGTCTAGTACATTGAGTTTATCTTCAAGACAATCAAGGATAATGGGTATAGATCTGCACATTCTGTCCGAGGTTGCAATGAATAGAGGAATGGAAGTCGAGTTAAATGGGTAAGCCATAGGTTGTGAATTTGAGGAAAGTCATTTGAGTTGGTGTACATTCAAATCACTAAGAATAAGGAAAAATGAGAAGACAAGAAAATGTTCATTAATCCTGAAGACTCCAAATCAAAGAGAAGAGATCAAAAAACCGTTGCAAACAAACGCACAACAAACGCTTTTAAATGAAAATAGAGGATTGAGACATTATGAAAAAACAAAGTAGGGTTTGGTTTCTGTGCTCTCAAATTCTGAGTTTCCGTTAATTAAGAACAGAAAGTGATATCTAGAGAAGAAAGATGGGTGGTGTTCAACAAATAGATGGAATGAAAACCTAGGATGTTGCAGAAATTGATGAATAAATAATTCAGCACATCATAGATGAACAAGCTGGTAATTTTCTGGCTACAGCAACTCTATCATCCTCCCCCATATGCACACACACACACACACACACACACACACACACACACACACACACACACACACACACATATATATATATATATATATATATATATATAGCAGCAGCAAAAGAGAAAGAATATTGTTATATATATATATATATATATATATATATATATATATATATATATATATATATATATATATATATATATATAGGCTGATTGCTTGGGCCAGCTAATTTCCCTGGCTGACTCCACTAAGAAGGAAAAATATTACGATCACGTAATTCAGTATATATTACGGAGTAGCAAAAGAACAAAGATACTTATTAACTTATTTTCTTATTACAGGTTGAAGTATTTATTCTCTAACGGTTTGTGATTACCTTTCAACATCGATTTACTTAGAACTCTGAATGAGGTCTACTTCGTCTACTTTATTGTCTATTGGCAATATTGCTTATTGACAGGTTATCTCTTAATTTCAAATTTTTGGTATCATTCATGAATTCACTGAGCCTGTTTGTCTTTTCGTATCATTTTAAGAGAAAAAAAAGTAGGAACAACTATGATATAATTATATAATAAGTTTATTAGTTGTCTTGAAGAACATTGGAAGTTAGTTTTAATTTATTATATTTATACTTCATAGGTTAGTGGAACGTTAAATTTTTTGTACTTTTTGACATCATTCCAGACTTCTTAGATGGTAGAATATCATTTTTTTTTTCATGACAAAACATCGCTGTATTAGATGACAGACCTATTTGTGCAGCAATAATTCTTGGGCTAAACGGATTCTTAATATTGGGTTAATTTTAATATTTTTCTTGGATCAGTGCAAATGAAATGTCTACGACTAAAGAATAATTCCCTTCTAAATTCTATGTTCTTGGTTAATATCCACTCTTTATTCATCAAACTCGTGAAAAACTCTAGAAAGTATTTCTCATGAAAATTTTTGCTGTGTATTAGTTCTTTTCAATGTTAATTTAATTATGTTAAATTAAAGTTTAAAATACAGCCTCTGAAGAATTACAATTATGCGTTTTTTCCTAGGATTTTAAGGCTTTAGTACTTGTTCAGAGTTTTGACATTTTTGATATATAAATAATATTTAGTAAACTCCGCTACTCACCTGAGTTTTAATAAGAGAGTTTTGGGATTATTTATACATTCTCTTTTGTAATGTTAACATAATTATATACATATTTTTTTAGTAGATTTCATGTTTTTTTTGGAATTTCCTTCTCATTATTTTCCTAAGTAACTGAAATTTTATCTTTAAGAATTTAATGGGAATAACCTCACTATTAAGCTACATTAGAAATTATGGTCAGTAGCAATTTAGGTTCATTTTTTAAGATGTTTGCATTTGAGTTTTTTACATTATTTCTTACAACCTGCTTTCACTATGGGTTTTCGCTTTAAATTAGTTTCAAATAAAAATGTTAATTTGTCCACAATTCATTTCAGCTCTGAATTGTAATAATTTTTCTCCAGCAACTCGACTTTGCCCTAATCGTATCTCTGGCACTTTAATTGGGGCTATATGGGATTCTTGACCATCTTTGGAATGACACGTTCTAGGATTATGGGTACGTTTTGGTATCTGTCAATGAGAGCTTTAAATGAAGAAAAAATGAGAAAGTTCATAAATTCTTCAACTATTTTTATGTCCAAAAACTTTTGATTTGATCGCATTTGTTCTCGCGCCCTTCATGCTGGAGACAATGAGTATCAAGTATTAAAATATGTTCTATCTATAATCACTATTCCTTGTGTGATTCTTTACTTACTAGGAATAGATCCCGGACCCTCGCAGATGGAATAGCAAGCGAGGGCCCGGGATCTAATCCTGGTAAGTGAAGAATCACTCAAGGAGTAATTTTATCAATACATATTGAGCTGCGGTTTATTTAAAAGCAGTATTTACATCAATATAATCACTATTTCTAAATTTTATTCAGTTCAAAATCGATTCAGTTATATTATTTGACTGACTAAAAGTACTTTAACTAATCGAAAGTGTGCTGACCTCCTTGAATTTCCTATTGAAAATAATTTCCGGCTTCTTGGCAAAAGTATCTCTAAAGTATCACCTCTTATTCGCTATGGTAGATCTGTAGGTAACGCTCCTCCACTGAAAAGGCTAACCTCTTCGACCCCCTTCTTTGTTCATTTATTTCAACCCTAGAAGACTAAAAATTCTTTTCCTTTTCAACGTCTTCTTTCTCCTCCTTATCCTTCCCGTCTTAATCCTCCCAGATATTCTGTCTTTACCTGATATTACATATGTTTGAGAGCATAAAATTCTGACAGCTATGTATGTTAGGAAGGCAAATAATCTGTAAGGCATCCCTCGCCGTGCTTGGAAGGAGTTTATATATGAGCTGGAGTCGGCCTTCGCTCAACAATTTTCTCTACGCCTTAATGCTAATACTTTTCCTCAATATTGGATGGACGATTATTTCCAGCCCATTAAGAGGAAGAATAATTTTTCCGAATCTTCTAGCTATTACCTTAGAGCTTTCAACTTTTCATTGCCTAAAATAATAACTTTGAACATATCCTCAATTTTCATTTCCTAGAAAATCTGGAATCTTATCCCATTAGTTCGCTTCCTCAGCCTGGCTTTCAAACTCCGTTTACAACTGATAATAACATTCCCTAACTAACTGATTCATGGTCATGTGCCCTTACGGACTATGAGGAACTTTATGTGGTTGTGCTTAATTAATTCATGGGTTTAGCTAGAGTATGGCATGCGTAGCTATAATTTAAGATAACTTCCATTAGGTTTCCTCCTTTAGTTTCCTCACTTATTTGAAGTTTTTTTTTCAAAATGTTCCTTATCGGTAATTGTCGAATGAAATACTTCTTGTTTATTACCTGTCAATAGTGCTATTCTTCAAGATTATGTTTATTTTTTAATCTACCATTACCTTTCATTACCGTACTCTTCAGTTTTTATTGTAATTGAATCGAATAGTCCAACTTAGAATAGCTTCTCAAAACCCCAATTCCGACTTTATTTTTGCTGATAAAATACTCAACTTGTACACAGGTCTTTCGCTTTGATGAAAACACCTCCCAAATTTCATACCCCTTTCGAAAATTCTTTGTTCCCCATCTCTCCACATGTGTATATTATGAAAATCCTTGTTCTCCAAAAAAAAAATAATAATAATAATAATAATAATTAAGGAAACCATACATAATGCAAAAGTGACCTCAAATTACTTTACATTTTTACTTTCTCATACAGTAGTTTCTTCGACTATAATTAATCATTCATTAATATATATATATATATATAATATATATATATATATTATATATATATTGTTACATATATATTTTCCTATTATGAGCGATTATTATGTTGGCTAAGACGTCAGCCATTTCTTCATATATGCGTATACGTATACGATGTATGTATATGGTTATTATTATTACATATGTTATGCTGCTACTGGTGCATGGTTGTTAAGAAGTTAAGATATATATATTATATATATATATATTATATATATATTATATATATATAAGTATTGCTATTATTATTATTGCTATATGTGGTTTATTATTTATATATAAATTATGTATATATATATATATATATATATATATTATATGTTAAGGTTATATATATATATTATTATTATATTATATTAGTTATATATATACATATATATACATATTATTTATTATATATATATATATATATGAACATATAAATATTAGCATATATATATTATTACATACATATATACATATATATATATATTACATATTACATATATATATATTGTTATTATTATAGTTATATATATATATATATATATATATATATTATATATATACATATATATATATATATTATATATATATATATATAATTAGTATATATATATAGTGAAAGTTATATATATATTATATATATATATATATATATATATATATATATATATATATATATATATATATATATATAAATCTTTAAAACATTTTTAATACAAAATTTCGCAACTGCAGCGTCTAGTCTTTGAATGTGAGAGAATATTAAACCTCTTTTACAGTGCAGAGGTCCATTAATCATGCTAGGAATTATATCAGGGTCCTGGCATGTAACATCCTTCAAAAGATCCGCTCTTATATCGCGTAGGATTTTAGCAGTTTTATTAGCTTGAGAAATTATCAAAGGTCTAAAAGAAGCAACAAGAGCTGCATGACTAACACTAAGTTTTCGATTAGTTCTGACTGCTGGAATGCATGATGAATGTTTATAAAAGGAAGCTACAGCCAAAAGTCTGACGAGGGAGTCTCTCTCTCCGTAGAGATCTCTTTCAAAATCTGCCCGAATTGACGGTAACTGAAGAGTCTCATGTCGAAGTGAAAAGTTTATGAAACATCCGTTAGCGAACGGGAGGCCATCGAAACGGTTATGTAGGTTAATACTTTTTTTATAAGGTGTATAAAAAAGTTTCAGAAAATGACAAAAAATAAAAAGAGGCATGGAGAGATTTTTAAGATAAATATGCCAAAAAAAATAAATAACTTTTTAAAAGTATGTATTGAAATAAGCGCACATAAAAAATATACCAGCGAGGACCTCTCAAGAGCATCGCCATCGCCCTCGTGATAGAATGCGACTGGTTGATTAGTGGGCTAATCCGAAGAAGAAGAGTCAGTTCTTATTTTTGGAAGCGGTCCTAACGGACCGGTTTTATAACTCACTCTCTGAAAAAAAAACGCTTTAGCGGTTCATAGGATTCTGGACGAAGGGAGAAGGCGTCGTCGAACGGTCGTGAAAGAGACTCGCGAACAGAGCACCGAAACGGTAAGGTTGTAAATAATTTTATTAATGTTATATAAAAAAGTCATTTATTGACAAAAACAAATGAAAAGCATGACGCCTCCCCGTATTTAAAAGCGGTAATAAGTAAAATTACATATAATTTTTTTTTAAAGATTTTGATTGAAAATGGCTCGAAAAAAAAGTTGAAAATTTTTATCAGTCGATCTATCTTGTCCAACGAGTTCACCCATCGCCCTCGTGAAGCGCGTTGACTAAGCAAAAATCCCAAAGATAAGTCAGTGATAATTCTCTCTCAAGAAAGGCGCTTTCAGAATTACGGCGATTACGCAATATATTTATTAGCTCAGAAAACAAAGCGGGCTTTCGATTCGAATGGTGATTCTGATATCTATAGTTAAATTCATTTCGCATAATATCGGTGAGCTTTTTTAAAAAAGTTCTCTTATTTTAGATTAAAAATTATTTAAGTAATCTATTATTTAAAAATAAACAAATTCTAAATATTGGTGCTGCGCGGACGTGTTTTATAATTCTATCTCAAGGAAGGCGCGCACCACCTCCCCCCCAAATTCATAAATTTTGAAAATTATGCAGTAATATGTAAATTCTTTTTTTTTTTTTTTTTTAAAAGATCGCAGGTGTTTGAAATTGGCGGCAAAAAAAAAAATTGAAACTTATCAGTTGAGTCTATCTTCTTCAACGGTTCGCTCATCGCCCTCGTCAAACGCGACGACTATACCACAGAAATTCCGAAGGAAAGAAGATTTCAGATTATTGAGTAAATAAGGGTTCAACATATGACGTGGATCTATAAATTCTTCTCAAGGAAAGGCGCTTCAGCGGGCATAGGATGTGGCTTGGACGAACTTGCAAAAGGTGCGGTGACATATAAATAGCAAACGATTTCGTCCGTCGTAGCGCATTCCATTTATAGGGTCGAAAAAATCTTCGCCTTGGCTCCGTGAGTTTTTTTCTAATAAGTATTTCTTAAATTTTAGATTTAAAAATATTAACAGTAAAAATCTGATTATTATTTAATAAACAAATTTTGGAAAAGGTGCTGAGCGGAATGTGTTTTATAATTCTTTTTCGAGAAAGACGCGCCGCTGCCCATATTCAAAATTGAAAATTATTGAAATTGCACATGTATATGATGAAGTAATAAGTAAATTTATACAATTATATTTTTTTTTAAAGCTCGTGATTGAAATTGCCGCCAAAAAAAATTGAAACTATAGTCGAGTCTTATCTTTCTTCAACGAATTCTCCAATCGCCCTCGTGAAACGCGACGACTATTCGAGGGCGAATTCAGAAGAAGAGTCAGTTTATTTTCGAAGTGGTGCTGAGCGGACTTGTTTTAAATTCTCTCTCAAAGAAAGGCGCTTCGGCGGCCCGATTGGATGTTGGACGGAGGACGTTCGCCCTCGCTCCCGAATAACGAGAGAGAACGCTCGTCCGTCGATCGGTCGTTGAAAGAGACGCGTGAGGAGCCACCGAACGGTTTAAGCGTTTTAAAATAATTCAATAAATGTTATATAAATTAAGTTACTTTAGAAATAATTTATGCAATCGGATTAAGTAAACCATGCACTTTAAAAATTTCAAAAAATTATGCTGAATAAATCTAATTTATATAATTTTTTTAAAGATTGTCTGATTGAAAAAGCCACCAAGGGAAAATTGAAAATATCAACGTCGATCCTATCTTCTCAAAATCAACCGGAGGAGTCATCGCCCATCGCCCTCGGAAGCTCGATGGACTAAGCGGCGACATCCGAAAGAAGAATGAGTAGTCCAGTGTTATTTTTGGAAGCGGTGCCTGAGCGGACTGTTTTATAATTCTCTTCGATGAAAAAAAGAATAGCGATCACACCCATTTCGTGGCGGCGTAATATTTTAGGAAGTCTCGGCCTTCGTCGGCGTAAGTGTTTTAAAAGTTTTCTCCTATTTTTAAGGACTTAAAATAATTCAGGTAGCCCATTTTGTCATGGCGCATACTGCCGAAACGCGAAGACTCACCCTCACCCTTCCCGAATATTCAGGCCGGATGCCGAGTTCTATCGATCGAACGATCGGTCTGTGAAAGAGGACTCCTGCTGGACTAAGCGAGAAGGCGACCTATTAGTCGTGGCGTTTGACTCTGAAATGTGGAAGACGCGCATTTGCGCTTACCAAACCCACGCGGATGCCGCGTCATCGTCGAATGTCTCTTATCCTTCGACACAGCCCTGTGGTGCCGCATCCGGGCTCACCGCCCCTCAAGCCAGTGTGGCACTATCCTACCCGCCACTCCTCATGTGCCCAAATCCCCCGTCCAGCCTACTGCTCACACACCTCAACTCCTCTATATCACGATAATAACCTTATTACCGTACCGCGATGCTCCCGGGTCCGTATACTGTGAGTACCAGCTCAGTTCCTCTTGTATTCTTTCTCTGTCGAGCCATAATTACCATGAGCCCATCGGGGTATCGCACCATATCTCTTGAGGGGTGTCTGTACTTGTAATTTGCTTTACGTCGTTCCTGCAGGGATAATTATAAAAGACGATCAGATAGCGCTCTTGATGTTTTCTTTTCTTGAGATCTTAGCTATTGCGGGCAAATCGACAGCGTCAATACTGATACCGATCATGAATGCGGAAAAAGTTGTCGGCCATCCATAATTGTCTGCTCTCTTGATATACTTGCTGAGATAATATTGTGGTAGTACTGAGAGATTTCGCTGTTGGACGATCACTTTTTGCAGGTTTTTTGGAGTAGAAAGCGGAAACAAGAGGTTTGTGATTTCTGTTGCAATACGGTGACGTACTCTTTCCCTCTAACATGTGTTTAAAATGAAGGGCAGCATAATATGCTGCAAAAGTTCTCTGTCGAAAGCAGAATATCTTCTTTTGGGGATCTTGATAACTTCTTGTGTATAAGTCAATGGAACAGGATTGTACCATCAATCATCTGGTGCCTAATGCTGTTCCGATTGAAGTCTGACTGCTGTTCAGTTAACAGTGCTAAATGTGAGACATTAGGTAAAAAGAAAGGGAGGGTATTTGAAGAGCTTCCTTAGTATCTTGAAAAGCTGTCACTTCTTCTGGAGTCCATTCAAAAGATCTATCCTTGGGATGAAACTTGCCTTTTTCAGATAATGGGAAGACGATTTTGGCAAAATTACGGATAAATTCTTCTGTAGTACTAAACATCCCAACGGTATCTCGTAGGGATGCTTGAATCCGCTACGGTGAGGAAAAACTTGAGATGGATTCCTTTCTTTCGTTGGAGGACATAGGCTCTATCTGAGACACAGGTGTAGCCGCAGAAAATTGAGTGACGATTAGGTTAAATTCGACACTTTTCTAAACGAGATTTTTAAAAACTACACTTTTTCTTGGAGGAGTTTATCTGTGTTTCAGATGTATTCATTCATTGTTCAGTTGATGTAGCAAAAAATGAGACAACGTCTACAATAGGTAAACACGACTAGCGGGAAGGTCTCTGAAGATTCGCCGTCCATTATACTCTGAAATGAGCCCGCTACTTTCTTTAAAACAAAAGTGCATAGCATAAAAATTGCGAGAGACCAACGAGTGATGATGCTGTTTTTCTCTATATGTTTGGGCTCTAATGGGGATTTGGTGATTAGCTTTGAAGGTCAATCTTGGAGATAATGTTAGAGTTATGCAGGGTTGAGATACGGCTTCTGATGTTGTGGAATGGAATCTATCCTGTTTGTTAGCTGTTAGGGCCTCTGAAATCCCCACAAGCGGTCTCATGTTCCAGTGTTTTACGAGGCACGGGTGGAAAGGAGACGCCATGCAAGATTTACTTGGCCTCACTATTTCACACTTTCTAGAAGAATGTCAAATTCAGCTTTTCCCGCTTTTAATTTGTCGTCAGGTAATCGGCGAGCTCAGGCAAAAACTGGGGTGATATACAGTTTCTAAAAGTGTTTGTGGTCCATATTCTTCAATTATACGATATGTTGATGTCTATAGGTGTGAATTAAGGCGGGAAATCTTGTGGAGTTGAAGTTAATGTCTGTATTTCACCTTGAAGTTGAGCGTGAAGAAATGGTACTTCCTCAGAGGTTATTTTTCAATGGAGCTAGAAGAGTAGTATAAGTTTCTTGCAATGTTCTTTGTCCACAGTCAATATTAGAGACCAAAATTGTTGGAACGAAATCCATTCCACATAATAGCATGTAATTTTCTCCTACGCTATAAATCCAGAGTGAATTCTCTTCTTAATTCTTTGGCGTCTATCAATATCTGATATTTGCTACAACTTTCCACCATGAACACCTATCTTTATGCGGCCATTGGCTGCGGAACAAGTGACGTTTGAAGGTTGCAGCGTACATGTTAGAGACCATGTTTTATGGCAAGGCTAGATATTGCCGGTCTCCGCGATATCTAGTAAAAAACTGGTGCGATGGGCCAAAACTCCGTACATTCTATTGTTACACTGCGAAGTTGAATCGGCACAATGTCAAACTGCTCCTTTAGTTTTCCGACGGAGTAGTTGGGGATGCTGCTCTTGATGAGGTCTAGAATTAGGTAGGATGTTTAGTCCCGTTTTGTTTGGCCATGTACACCATGGTTTACAGCTTTTAGAGCGTGGTCCATAAGATAAATGTGCCTCTTACACACCTTTCGGTCCGTATGATTTTCGTGAACTGCGCCAGGCCTAAAAGTTAGTGGTTGTTTCTTGATCTTGATGTGGCGGGGGCAATGGCGGTGACAGGGGATGATACAGCATGACGAGTGCAGTTGTGGGCTTAAATAAAAGACTTGTCATTTAGGTAAGATTAATTCTTGAAGTATTCAGTAAAAATGGCGGACTAAGGATTGTGTCGAACTTGTGACTCGGTAGAGTTTTCAAAAATTGCACTCTGACCATGACTCTCCTATATTTTAATTTCCCTGCCTGCCCGAATCATTCTGAACTATATAGATGGTTTGCCACTGTAGACTTTTTTGGAAAGTAGATCATTTTATAAAGTTCCACCTTAGATTTTTCGTAAGTATTTATTACCGCCGTTTTGAACGGTCATAATCTTCTGCGTTCAAGTTACCGGCTTGACTCATTCTAGTCACATAAAACACTTCAAGCGGAATTTGATTGACATAGCATGAAGACTTTAGTTCCTGAGGATTATGTTAGCGAGATAAATTGTGGCTTCCATGACCACGAAACCATACATGTCGGGACTGAAGATCGCGCGAAAAAGTTGGTGGTTAACTTTTCATTGTTGAATGGATTCTGCCTCGCTTTGATTGGTTTATCCTTCGTGTTTCGTTGCCATCTTCTTTGTAATACACATTTTCAGTCTCTAGGTGTCACCAATCTTATATAGTCGTCAGTTCAGTTATATATATATCGGTCGTCATGTAGTCACACCTTGATATGATATCCTTTATCTGTTATGACACATATATAGCGACGGAGGTGATCCGCAGTATATGTCGCGATGTCAGTCTGATTCACTTAGGACAAGGCCGTCGTGATGGTCGGTTAAGTCCGGCTAAAGGCAGCGGTGTCGAAGGTTGTTGAGGTGGGAATATGCGCTGATTCTGACGAGACTCGTGCTAAACAGGAGGCTGTGTTCTTCTGCGCCAACTCTGTGACAATCTGGAAGGGGACAGAGAGTATCATATACAATCTCTGTAGTTATCCTCATATGACAGTAACCTCAGCGCTACCTGCTCAGGGAAATTATCTCTTTAGTCAGGTTAAACTACTTTTTAGGTGGCAGTACTAAACTTGTAGATCTCGGAGGTTCAGCGAAGATATCTACCATCCACGCCCGACAGGAGAAACTTATACTGAAGAATCGTCCAAAGGGTTATCTTGTAAACCCCTGAGAGAGGTTATTCTAAGCCTATTATGGATAGCTGAGAGTGAAGAGAGAAAGTAAGGCGCCGGGTCCCGTGAGATGCTTTGTATAGTCAAAAACTCTAATTCTGGGGTGAGAATAGAACAGTAGTGGCTAAAGTGAGAGCCACCAGATCTTCTTGTTAGGAAACGTACGTCGCGGGATTCAAAACTTTCAGAATAGTGAGAGGTCAGAGGAGTCCAGAGCAGAGGACAGGCGCAATGTGTGTGTGACGACGGGACCGTATGGGCAGTTCAACTCTAGTAGAGAGACGAGCTAGTTCCACTTCTAGTAGAGCAGACGAGGGAGTCCAACTTCTTGTAGTTCTTCTTCTTTCATGCTCTTCCATAGGATCGGATCTGATATTTCAGCTTAATGTTCTATATTAGCAAATTATCTTTTAGGTGTAGGCCGACAAGTCAGTCTACGAAGAATTATTCATAGATGGGTCCATTACCAAGAGATTACATCAAACAGATTATTGATTTTTGACCCGAGTGCTTACAAAGTTACAATAAAATATATAGTCTTTTACATAAATAATGATCAAGTTTTTAATACAATTATTAATAATATAATACTCATAATTTGACAATATTTTAAAATAATATATTTTTATTGTATATAATATATTTAGAATATTTTATATACATTTAAAAAAAAATTGTATAATATTAATGATATGCTAATATAAATCTATAAAACATGTTCATGTAAAGAAAAAAAAATGAAAAACATTTCTGTATTATATCCCCCAGGTAGGATGCCGTTTAGCCCTTCTAGTGTGCACCATTCTGATTCATCAAAGTGAAAGATATCCCAGAACTGGTGCTTTTTTGCATTAACAACTCTCGTTATTATGGTTAACCTATGTTTTTTTTATCTATAAAATACCATACTATTTTTTATCCAAATATTGTATTTTATATCAGTACTAACTAACATTGTAAGTAATTTATAAAATACCGAAAGTTTCTTAAGTTAATAACATCATGAATAGGAAAATAAACCATTTTGAGTTAAATAGACATTAAATGTGCAGGTATTTGTTATCCTTTTTGATTTTATGTGTTTGATTCTAAGAAAATATTTCTCCGTTTGGGGCGCGAAACATAAAGAACCTTGAACACAGACCTATGTCCAGTTAATCCTATTTTGGTAATAATAGTACTATTAGGTTAGTTACTGAGCGGTATATACGGTATATAAATTATTATTAATTAAAATTCTCTTATATACTATATACTATCAATATACGAATTGTTGCTTTATTATTTATTAGCTTATATATATATAATATTATATATATATATATGTGTATATCTATATATATTATATAATAGTACTATATTATAGTATCGCATGTGGATATAAACTGTAAAGAGAGGAAGGCGCTCATATATTATACTATATAAGTCAATTGTCGACATGTCTTGGAATTTCCTAGGTCGTTCATAATTTTAATATAGTTACGATGCTTTGTCATAAAATTTGGTAAGATTTTAATAAACTTAATTTATTAAGTGTTTATTTATTTTTTTTTAACAAGAATCTATTTATCTTTAAAAAACTTTTATTTATTTTTGTTTGTTTATCTGTCTTTGTGTCTGTTTGTTTGTCGCTGATAGAATTATTTCCTTTTCATGTTTATAAAGTAAAAAATTTGTCATTTCACATTCTCACGGAAATAAATCATGTGTTAATCAGTAAGATCAGTTACAATCATACAGCAGCGTTCGTGCGGTATTCACGTGTTATATAGTTAAAGCTGGTTAATCACGGTAAATCAGTAAATAGTAAATCCAGTTAAAGCAGTAATATCCGTAAATCTCAAAAACTGCCCTCAGCCTGCCTCCTATAGAATTCCATTGATTACGCCACTGTTCTTTTAGATTATGATCATTATTGTATCTCATTTTAGAGATGCAATATATCTAATTTCGATTTCAAATTCAATTTCAATAAATTTTATTCAGCTAGTAATACAATAAAGCACTTCTATATAAACAAAATTGAGCCTCACATACCTTCCTACGCTTCTCAGATATTTCCCAGCTTTGAATATAAATTGGTCATAATTGATCTATTGATCCTATTGATTCGTCATTTCTTATTTATTAAAAATTGTTTAATGTTATATAACGTACCCTAATGCGCAAGTAAGATCAGATAAAATACAAAACTATCTGCGGCTTACCCGCTTCTCCTCCCGCTTCTCAATGTCTCTATGAATCTAATATGTACTAATATTATCGATTGAATCTATTTATCTAATTGATTCACCTGATATCCATTTTAAAAATTCTTAAGAATTTTTAATTATGATTTTTTTTTCCTCATAGATTTTAAAATATTCACATTTACATACTCTAAAGCACAGTCGAAATCAGTCAGCTCCGCACCGATAAAATCCCGATGAACAGTGCTTATCCTTCCATAGAATGATTAGTTGATTTAATTGATATATTAGATCTATGATTCAAGCCCATATTTTATTAAAAATTGTATGTGTTTTACATACCTCCTATTGTTACGTAAAAGCAGTAATATTTCAGTAATCAGTAAATCAATCACCAGCCCCTCCACTCCACTCCCAACCCCCTTCCAAGATCTATATTGATCTATTGATCATGATCTATTGATCTATGATCTATTGATCTATTGAATCGAGTCATTCTTTCTATTTAGTATAATAAATAAGTTCTTTGGATAAAAAGCTGGAAAAGAAAATAATAATTTAATTTTAAAGCGTTTATAACTAAGTGCAGACTACATAATCGTTTTACATATTAATATTATTTGGTATCATTATAATATTATTATATAAGTTATTATTAAAAAGAAATCATATTATTTAAAAACCTATATTAATGAAATAATAACTGTATAAAACGACATAACTCATAATATTAGATTATCTTACTCATGAGATTGAATACTGCTGAATCAAACTAGTTGAGTTCATATACTATATTAGTATTAGCATTTATTAATATTTTAATTAATAGCTATTGTAGTACTATATTTATGAAATTATCACATAAATATAATAAGAATGTAAGTAATTGCGAGTAGATGTCAAGTGTAAACTAATACTAACATTATTAATCGATTTCTTATAGATATTAATACTCACTAGCTATATACAGTCACCTTGTTCGAAAACATATCCTGAGGAGATAATAAGTAGTTGAAGATAATCCACAGATGACTCATGAGTATCACCAATATTTTCACAGAGATAAGTTCATTAAAGCGAATACACCTAAAAATTACTTTTTCGTTTCTAAGGCATTTAATATTCTGCTTCATTTCATATCCTAGTTAATAATCCAGATTATATTTCGTATCATAGTCAAATCTCGATATGATTATTTGAAGAAATGTTCCAAATACCATAAATAGATATATATGAGATGTCCAACCTTTTCCCATGAACTTACCTATGTGCCTTTCTTGGATAATAGTATAGATTAAAGTAATTTAAACAAGTGAAAGGATCAAGTCTGATTGTAGATCCGTAGGTGAATTATATATTAATGTCATTCTAAGAAGTTCTTCGAAGATTCCAACTCCTTGTAACCTTGAATACGAACTGCCAGAGGATAGCTCCGCCTTGTTACCGCGAAACCATATCCCGTAAACTAGAGGCCCCGAACCATTGAGTATGTGGGCTGGCCTTCGGTATCCTCCATCGACCATGCACCCGCTTAAATGTATGGTTGAATCATACATGATGATACTCTAAGACCGAAATTGTGGTAAATTTAAAGGCCTGACTTAACCGTGTTTCTCTCAACAATAGGCATTCTGGGTTGTACAATTACCTTTATTACCTTCTGAGGGTAAGCTTGCCATGACGATGTAGTTAGGTTTATTAAATAGTTGTTATAATTCTTGGGGAATAGCTTGAAAATTTGTAGGCTCATCTCTGGTTGATTGACGATATTTTGGCTGTATCAGTGCAAGGTATTTCTCTCTATTTCCATATGTTAAAGGGAGTAATTCCTTACGTATACATAGAAGGATAAGCATCCAGTTATTTTGATAATGCTATTGTGTCGGTAGTCTGTGGCAAGTGTAGCGCATTGCCTAATTTGAGAACATGAGGCTCGCATTTGAGGTCTCAGTCTGAGTTAACCTATGTGTGTCCGATGGTAGACATAAGTCTTTTCCTGAGAGAATCTATTCCCGGGCATTAGAGTTTTACACGTCCAATATTCGTAAGTGTTATTTCTTAGATTGTTAGAGAGTGGGGTGATAGTAAGTGTTCTACTACATCTATTGATTGTAATACCCACATGCTTGTAAATGGACTGTTTTAGCATATTGAATAAATTTAGCAAGTCTCAAATATAAGCTCGAAAGGGTAAACTTGCAGCTGATGCTCTAGAGATGATGTTCATTTAAACCTTCAAGTTGATTGAAACATGTATACAAGGAAAAATTTTCTCCGTGGAGATACTATGTAAGTTTCTTTATCGTCTCGTAATTCTTCTTCGTTTACTAACTTAGTTCTCAGATATAAAACACATTCGGAGTGCTATTATAGATGATATCAGAGTGCCAGGATGTGAATTCGAAGAAGGTACATCATAGTATTATGTGATAGCAGTGGAGCACGGAAGTGTAATACTAATACAAATTGATCACATCACAATGATCTGTGTAGGATTCACAGAAAGAGATCAATTCGCTCTCTACAACAGGCTCGGCTGGGGGATTGGGAGGAATGCATCTTGCTACATACCCAACGCTTGACCGGTTTAATGAGGAGAGTATGTTTAAACATTCCCTTATATACGATATAATGCAGAATATATTTACTGTAAAAAGTTACCATTATCCACTGATATTAGAGACGCAAACACATCCACATACACTTTCTTTAGTGGTCCTTTATATTCCTCTTTAATGGTTTTTTACGACCACCTACACCTTGACCAGTCATCTTACGTCGTATTTTGTTTCATCGTCTAACATTTCATCTGCAACATCGGCTATCGACGTTTTAAACAGCCACTACGAGGTCGACACCCCCCAATTGTATATCCTGGATGTTTTATTCCCGTTCTTGGGCTGGCTTTTTTAGGCGAATTTCTACTCACTATTAAAACAGGGGAAAGGCTCTACGAAATTAACGAAGCAAAATCTCTTTTCTAAACCATATCCTCACTGATTCTTGATTCCCCTGGACTTCTTCCTTTCCTTATTACTTATGTATTGTGCCGAGAATTCTATTCATATTGGTGTGTACTCTCTTTACACACTGGCCTGTCCCAATTTGACAGTGGATTATGGTTGCCCTTCGAGGTTTATAATAACGCGACCTGAACTCAGGTGGTCTTACTGGTAAGTGAGTGACAATTAGGAAAGCTTATAACTTTTACGACCTTTTGGAAATATTAAAACATTCTTAATTATAGAGGCCTTTAGTATCCCTACATTACTGTATGGTTCTTATATGAGAGTATCTGTATAAACAGTAGCCATACCAGGATCTTTGAAACATCTTAGAAGGCATGCATACAAAATGTATATGAACTCTGTGGTGTCATTTTTTGAGACATACTCTATCCTTCGTTGGTAATATAAGCATTAGAATCTTTAGAGTAAGATGAGATTTGTTATTATGTTCCCTCGAGCTTTATATTTGAATAATACATTGGAATGACATTTACGAAACCATACGAGGTGACGTGAAAATAATAAAACTTATACTTCTAGGGTGGTCAACAATGCTATCATGAGATTTAATGATGACATTTACACGTTAATCTTCTTTAACTTTTATTAACAAGATTAAATTTTAATATTTTGACATTTCTTATATACAATTATTTTTTGTTTAGCTATGAACAAGCCTCGTGGTACCTGAATTTATAGAAACGGCGGCTCTCTCAGCTATTACATTAATTATATCAACGAATATTACACTTGTGCCTGTTTCGATGGTTGCAATATTAGGATTTAACTATTGTAAATACAAATTAGTTGCTAACTTATGCAAATTCTAACGCTCGTAACTGCCAATATGAAACGGCCTATTCTCCTATATCGGGTCAGAGAAATTATTCACTAGTTAATCTCCCTTCATACCATTCCTGCGATCAAAAATTATCGTAAAATTAAAAATAGGTGTAGTCTGATATTTTATTTTCAGGAACAGATCCATAGAAGCCGATGAAGGCAGCGTTAAATAGAAACAGACGAATCTGCCATTTCACAAGAAAGTAACTGATCAATGTTTCTCAATTTCACGTTAGCATTTAATATAAACTAATAAACTTCACTGTGAGGTAACTATCCATTTGACAAGATTAACTGTTATTTACCTTTTCCTTTGTCCTATATTTTTCTATTTTTATACTCGTGACTCTTAGGATCTAAACCTTATTTCTGTTTTCGCTTTACTAAGTCTCCTTTTATTTGTCTCCCCTCTAAATCCTCGACGATAGTATAATCTTTAACCGTCTCTAGAATTCTCTGATTGTAATTTACTTAAAATATTCTTGTCGCTTGACCATCCTGCTTACGTATCCCTATATTCGAAATTTGTCCATCTGTACTCACATCACATATCTCCTAACTTTTAATGCCTGTTGTCGTATCTCTCAAAATTTGCGAACGACGGGCACACTCTGAAGAACGGTTGTTGTTTTCAACCCAAATTTAATCTAAATAAGAGGTATTCCTAAAAATTGTTCTAATTGATAAAGGAGAAACTATTATAAGAATAAGCCGTAGTACTTGCAGAAATATCGTTAATTCTCTCTTAAATTGTAAATCATTTTCGTTTAATATACCTTTTGCATTCTATTCTTTATATAGCTTTTACTCTTCACATATTGCAGCTTTTATTAACTGAAAATGGTTGTAGTACCCTATTTCATACTCTGAACTATTTCTTTAAACTCTTTGCCTTAAAATTCTGTACCCTTATCTGTCCTCATTAATTATATTATCTATATAATCTCATTATAATTTACTCTACATCTAACATCAAATTTCCCTGAATATACTTTTTATCTTTTAAGCCTTATTACATAAGTACCGGGAACATACATCTATCACAAAAAGAACGTATTGCATTTTATCTCATGTTAAAATTTTATATATTTATACTAATTTTCAGTCAATTCATATGATATTTGACCAGCGTTATTTATCTAAGGAGAGGCTCTGTTTTTCGTGTTGGCATAATTTTTATTCCGTATATAGGATTTTAATGTTAGATAAAAGACATCTATTCCCTATTCATCTCCATCACTACCCCCTATACTATATAAATTATTTTTCAATTCTTTTTTATTTAATAATGATAAGTGATATCTATTTATGAGCAAACCTAGTAAATTTAATAGGACATATGCTTGTATATTCATCATAAAAGAATATTATATCTTAACCTTCCTTAGACCTCCTCCATATAGTATACTACTCATTATTCCATTATTATCAATATAAAATACGTCCAATTGATATAGGGAAAAGAGTATGATTTCCCAGCCAAAAATGTCCCGTTTATGAAATATGACTTAATTTATTACCAATAATATATTAGCCTATACTTAAATGTACAACGAGCGCCTCCTCACCAAATTATAAAAACAATATACCTGAAGTATAAAGTATCTATAAATTAATTAGGAACTAATCCATTTGAAGCGAGATCGGTTTTTTTCTTATCGGCCTGACTTGAACGTAATTGTACTTCTACTTCATCTTAATCATCGAGCAAAAGAAGACCAGAGGGAACTCCGTCAGGTCTAGATGAGCCATTGAATATTATTCCAGTTTCCGATTAATCTTTGTTATTTGGATAAGTTCTCGGGAAATTAATAGTTTGAATTTCTGTTTGATCCTATTCCATCCTGCCACAGGAGCCTTCTTCCATGCACGCGAGAGATCGGATATCAAGTTTCACATATTCGATCCGGCTATTTAGTTTCTCCGTCAATATGATTTGTCCGGTTTATTCCATGTAATGCTTGATCTTTTAAAATCTTATATAGAGCTAAACCGTTTTTTCTCATTGGTAAGCTTTCTTCCAGTACATGTTTTAAAATTATCTTCTCTTTCACCTCAATCTTAGGATCTGGTGTTAGAGTGAATCTTCTAGTTGAATTTAATTAACTTGTAGATCTACTAAATTTGTTATAGCGTTTTGATATAAGGATTCCTTTTTTCGATGAATGTCAAACAATAGAGTTTAAATATGATGGAGCTTTCCTTTCTCGTAATTATTTATCTGTTCCTCTTGCGGAATCATTAAAACTCCATAAAGGCTGCTGCTGGGAACTGTTATAAGGGTTATACATTGTCATCTGAAAGGCAGTGAGGTTTTGATGGTGGTTGTTTGATGCTTGTTGTTTGTATGTCTTGGCTGATGTGTGCTGATTGAGTTGTTGTTTGTGGAGTTGGTGTGTGCTGTTGATCTGTTGGCTTTGATGGGCTCGCCTGTATTACTTAGTTTTCATCTTATCTAATAATCGCATTGTATGGGCTAACTACCCTAGCTACCATTTATTCATAATATATTGAGAGTAGCCAGCGTTTATTTTCAATAGCGCTAGCAACTGCAAAAGAGTAAGGTAGGAACACCACCTCCATCCTTTTTGATGTGAATCAGCTATCTATTTTATTCTTATAATGCTTTCTTTAGATACCCAGCAAGTTTTTAATGATGCTTCTCTATGGGACCTGCGCAGGCATTTCCTTCTGAGGCAAAGCCTGTTTAAAAGGAACATTTTCAGCTTTATAAATTTAGACCACACTTCGAGAGATAATTGAACAAATTAGTTACATCTTCACAGAGTGCCCGGTTCGTTGTGCTCTAAGAAGGTTTCAAAGATTCTCTCTCATTGATAGAAGAAAAGGTAATATTGGCTACTAGAGTAACCTCTATTATTTACAGGTATGTTATACATGTCTCAACTCCAGAAGGAATAGTTGACGCAACAAACACTATATGTGTAGAAGTAGTCTATACTCTCGGGTGAAGCTCACGTAGTATAAATTAACTCGCTGGAGGGGTATTAGATGTAAATTATCTCTGTCTTGACTTTTTTAGGAGACGCTTCTTTACGCTGAGTAAGGAACATCTGCTCGTGGCCTACCAAGGTTTCGACTTGACTTAATATCTCTTCTCCTTTTGCGAACAAGATAAATATGCTGTATTTAAGATACATCACGCATATACATCTATTTGATGAAAGAATATTTGGTTATACAAAAAATCCGTATGTACCGGTTTAAATGTATGAGAGCTATAACTGTGTAAGAGTTTTTGCTAGGATCCTCATTCAGTATTATGGCATACAAACTGTCAGAGGATTATTAACTTTTCATTACTCGCATATAGGGCTCACAATCATGAAGGGTTGTGCGTAATTAATACGATGATATGATGATTATACCTTTCGGTATGAATTTGAAATTACATATATTGTAATCATTAAACTGATTGTTGGTAAACATCTAGTAGTAGACAGTATGATTTTGAAGGTCGGCAAGACGAATTCGCGAAAATTCTAAGGAAATCATCTTTGTAAAAAATTATTGGAAAGAAAGAAAATAAGTGGAGCTACTTTGATCGCAAGGAGTAACACGATGTTTAGCTCACCTGCGTAGAACTAAGACACGAGAAGAGATGGGCAAGGAGAGCGGCAGAACATAGAAGATGATAGTGAAGATGACCACGGTCATGTAACCGGATAGTGATTAGAACAGCGCAAGAACCGCGTAGAAACGACAGAAAGAAGGTCTGAACTTATGTTTAAGATAAAAGCGCTTTAAAATAAAACTTGTTGCTTTTGACGCCCGGTGTTTCTCTCATGCCGAAAAGAAGCATTATCTATGTTATTACTGAAAGAAAAAGGAAAACTTGAATCGATATAGAAATCAATATAGATCAATTAGATCAATGCATTCAATTGGACAGGGATAGGGAGTGGTGGCTGGAAGGCCCCAGGTTTTATTTACTGATTCTCATCATGATTTACTGCTCTGGTAGTAAAAGACCCATAACCAAGTTATAGAAATATGACTTGATTCATAGATAGTTTAATCATATAGAAATCCAAATAAGAGAAAAATATCCACCGCAATAGATCATTCATAATTCTTGATTTCTCAAGTAGAGTAATATGGGGAAGGATAGGAAAAGGTTGGTTTTAGAAAAAATCTCTAACTGCAATTATACCTGAATTCTGACGTTTCTTCGTGAGAAGCAAAAATAGTTTAAAATTGTGAGCCAAAAATTTTTATAACATATAAGATATATAGACATTAAATTGGGGTTATTGATACATGTTTAATACCAGAATATGAGGTTGAAATTCAAACCTTTAAGACTCCAATTTCCCTAGCTGCCCTAAGAATCAAATAGCATACCAATAGATCTCAAAAGGGAATTACTAGCTCGCGCCGACCCGTCCCTAAATGCCGAAAGAGGGCTCAAGTGATAATGAGGTTTGCAAGTTAGCGGAAAGCAGTTTTGAGTGTTACTGAGTATACTGCTGTGATCAGTGTTTGCGGCGTATGTTGAAAGAACCAATACAATTATCAATCTCTTTAAAGAAAGAGAATAATGACGTGTGAATGCCCAATAGATTCTAATTAACTCGCGTAGATGCGTAGACTCACTGAGGATATTCCCATGTGGCTGAGCACGAAGGGGTAGGGAAGGAAGGAGCGTGCGAGTGAGAGGCCACCCACACAAGTTTGCTATAATGATGATATCTGTCCGTTCAGTGTTGCGTATACCAACAATTATATCAAATGTGTGATAATACTTAATCTCCATACCGGGTTGGAAGTTCTAATTTAAAGATCAATAAAATCAATAGGATCAATAGATCATAGATCAATGGATCATGGCAAGGGTAGGAAGGTGGCTGGAGGGCAGTTTGATTTACTGATTTTACTGCTTTACTAGATTTACTGATTTACTGATTTACTGATTTACTGATTTTATGATTTACTTGATTTACTGCTTTAGGATTTTTGATTTAGCGATTTACTGATTTTAGGGTATGTAAGAAATGCAAATTGTTTTACTTTATATACATGATCTGAATAAATTTTTATTAAGAGACAAAATGTTTAAGGAAAACAAAACAGAAAATAAAGAAATTCTTACTCTCTAAGATTCTGAGTGAAAATAACTAAAACTAAAATAAATAAGTAATAGAAACTTACCTTCAGAAATTTTGTGTGTGATCCATTTCTTTCTCATTCAAGCAATCATTCAACCACATACATTTTTTAGTACTTTCCAGCGACATTGACTTTTCTGCATCGTTTTGTACTTCAAAAATTTACCATTAAGTGCAACTTTATTTAGAGTGGTTGTATTATTCTCATTGCTTTACTTTATATTGGACTCTTAGGTTATATGTGGGATTGGCTTAGCATGAGTCAGCCTTGCTTTGAAGTTTGAAAGCTTAAAGTGAATGAGATGGCCCATGAGCATGATTCTATGGTCAAGCAAGCATGTTATCCTTCATTCCTTTTCTTATTTGTTTATTATATGTATGTAATGTACCCTATATATTTTTCTATTCAAACAGATATTGCATGGGTTCCTACTGTATTATGCTATGTGTTTCTGTCCCCTTGCAGGTGAGACAGGTGTTGAACTGTATTCTTTTTAGTGCAAGAACAAAGAACGTGGGTGTTTCCAATTACAAGAATACATCTGGTGCTTTGTTCAACATTCGCCTATTGTATTAAACTGTATAACTGGCAACTGATACCTTCCCCTTAGGCGTAACTGATCCATTCGCTTTGTCAATTCCTTATGTACTTCGCGAATAGATTTGATCAAAATCTTCCCAGGCAGTTGTGATTTACGTCATAAAATTAATGCTATTTTCTTTCCAAGAGAGTCTCTCAGTCCCCTTCATGGATTCCCCATGCCCTTGCTGCTTTTACGTTATAGATTGAGACAGTGCTGATACCTTGGCACCTTTAGCCTTAAACGCGATAATTAGATTTTCGAGGTGTTAGTCCAATAGTTTCATCCGCCTTCTACAACCCTCTCTATTTCCCACCCTCTTCCCTCATCTTTCCCCTTCTTCCCCTCGTGCATTTACCCCTTCTTCCCCTCTCTTTACCCCTTTTGTCATTTCATAGTTTTTAAAATCAGTTGAAGCGAGCGACAGGACTGTGAGACGTACGGCATACGATTTCAACTCCCGGCACAGGCAAGCAGCGGAACCGACCCCCCGAGTGCGCACGCCAAACAGACGAAGATAAATTGTACATACGTATTGTATGTTGCGCGCGACCGCTGATCTTTTGACTATTTTCCAGACATGTAAAGTTCTAGATGCGCTCTATAAATAAAAGTGTGGGTGTGTGCTATGGAGAAGAGAGTGCACTGTGGTGGGAGGGCAGAACGTGTGTATGTGTGTGTGTTGTGTGTGGTGTGTTGACAGTGTGTGTGTGTGTGGTCGTGTGTGTGTGGCGATGATGTGTGTGTGTGGTAGTGTGTGTAAGCTGTGCTCATGTGTGTAAGTGAAGTGGTGAGGCGTATGCGTGTAATATTTCCTACCTTGTGATGAAAAGTATTTTCTAAATGTAATACTTTAATTATAGATATACTAGAATTCTATAGATAGTTTATAGAATAATATCTCCTCACATTCACTTATATAATATAATATATATAGATGTTAAATATATATATATAGTATAGATATAATGTAAGTATAAGTAGGGATGTATATAGTGAAATAAGTATTATACTTAATATACGAACGGAGAGACTGAAATATATATATATATGAATATTTGTGAAAGTGATTTATTGTGTAATATTTAGAGTATATTTAATTTGAGAGAGTATTTTAATTTTTATGTAGTAATTTTATTTGTAATTTTAAATTGTAATTATATATATTTGAGTATTTTAATCTTTATTTTAATTGTTTATGATTATACGCAAGGAACGGAGTGTACCGAATGATTTGCACAGTTCTCCAGGAGCACTTTCCAGTTCAGAGTGATGCCAGCGGATCCTGGATCCTTTCCGGATTCCGAAGGACTATTACCAGGATTCCGGGAAGTTCCGTTCAATATAGCGCCCACTAAATGGTCAATATGTATGTAAAATGTCTGTGAGGTTAAAGATGAGTCTCCATCTGTACGACCGTTTAA
>JABUQX010135112.1:12500-28237 GCA_015478945.1 Trachelipus rathkii | reverse complement strand
GGGGCTATTCTATTCTGGGTCACGTTCACTTTAGCGTTCTGGGAAATGAAGGCGGGTTCCGCAGGGGGTAGTGTTCTAAGTATATTACTATTGCTCTCAGATTAATGACCTGACTTTATTCTAGGACAGACAATTTTTTTCCTCTATGTTGATGACCTTGCCGGTGCCATATGTAGCTGGTGCCAGGCTGCCTTTCTCGAACGGCAACTTCAACTAGCTATTGAGAAATTTCACAATGGGGTACTCCCATTCGCTGTCCATTTCCACCCAATTCTCAAAACCCTCAGCGAGGTGTACTTTTTAATGGAAAAAATGGGAAAGATTTTTCTATTCCAGCGAAGCCTAACCTTATATGGTTCCCCATTCCTGTAACTTCACAAGTAACAATTTCCTAAGACTCAGATTCAGATGGCCCCAATTTTTAAACATATCGCATCGCATATAACCACCTTGAAAACGACTTATCATTCGCGGCTTGACCTATTACGTCATCGTGCCTGCAAAATGCCAGCCGTGATGACCGTGACATCCACCTTTCATCGTCTCTACATGCGCCACCGAATCCGATGGCGAGCTGGACTATTGGCTGTGTGAAAAGTACATGGTTCAGGCCTCCCCCAACCTTCACTACTTAAACCGCTTTATAGCCCCCCATCCGAAAACGAATGGTGATCCGATCTCCCACTGTGAAGGAGCCTTCTCCGATCGTCGCCCGCGGGGTAGAGCCTTGGGTTTGGAATCCAATGTGATGCCTCTCTCTCTCAGGTTGTCGAAAAAAGAAAACATTTCTTTTTGCATAAGTTATCTCCACTTTCAAACCCCAAAACCTGCTGTCTGCTTTGACACCGATTCTGCGGAGAGATACCTCAGAATCCTACCCTATTTACTGGCCATTTTGCAAACACAGTTATAACATCCTTAACTTCTCAACATCCCTTTGCAAAAGGTTGCTGCCTTTCTTTTATGACGAAGAGGTAATACATGTGGCGCTATTCATTGCTGCCGACGACTTGCCTTTGGCTTCCTGACGTCGCTTCAAATCTAATCGTCCATGCTTGCCGATAGGCGATATAATCCATTCATTACTAAGTCTCAGGTTACCGCAGTTCATGGTGAACTTTTACTTCCAGTGGTTTACTGACAGCTCTGAAAACAAGAAAGACAGTTAGTGTGGTTGTCCGTTCGTGCTGTCTTCCAGGGAACTGGACCAAAACAACCCTCTCCCATAACCCTACCCTTCGGCCTCACCATGCTTTCAATTTTCACTGCAGAATTAATGGCCAAAATGAAGAGATTCTGAGGATTCTGTTTCTTAAGGGCAAGACCACTCTTATAATCATATTCAGATTCGCTTCAGCTTCTTACTCCAGGCAGGGCATAAAAACCCTTATTTTCTAAACCAACTATGGTATTACAACGCATGTAGCAACAATTTCGTTCGGAACTTGTGCCCCACTCCGAAGTAAGAGAGAAAACCAAAAAGGGCGGCCGCTGTCTTCTGCTTTCGGAGCTTTTCCAGGGGGAACGCATCCAGGGGATGCATTTCGACCAAGGGAAGGTGGCGTCCTGACCTACTCAACAAGGACTGAGGGTCATTGACCCTAGCTAAAACTCCGAGACAAGGCCCTTCCGAGGCGTCTTATTGCGAAGAGTGTGGACGAGGTGATCAGGACGGACGGGGAAGCGGGAGGAAAACTTAGAAATATATAAAAGCGGAGCATTTGGTGAGTGTTAAAACTTCTTTACCCACGAGGGCGCGAAAGCGCTATAACACGAGGTGATTAGTTGCGCACTGCGGCTCCGATAAATGGTCACACCAATGTCCCCCACAGAAAGAATGAGTACATGTCACGTTACCCTCCTCCCATGAATACAAAATTTTGGCCGTCGCCTCATACCCCACAATCTGCTTTCATCATATCTTCATTGATTGTCCCCAAACTGGACCCCATTCGCCAACGTCATTTCCCTACTTTATGGTTCTCATACACCTTTTTCTAAAAGGGAGTTATCTAGGCCATATCTTGTCTGAATCTTTCCCACTTTAGCAGTAACCTCAAGTTTTCTGCGTATCCTTCAAGAGCCTGAAGTATTCTTTTGCAATATTTGGATTGGATGTTATGTAATATAGGAATATTTATAATGTTTAGACATTCGGATATTTTTTTATAAGTTTTTATTTCTAGGCCAGTCAGTTTCGGTTGCGATGAACATTTCTTTTATGTTTTTTTTTATTTTTTTTTACATTTACATTTTTTACCCACGGAGTTGATTATTCAACCCATTGTGGCCGACCCTTCTTGTGAATATATATTATTATATGTATAAAAGATAATTAATGTATATTATATTAATACAATATGATATTAGTTTTAACTTTTATATAACATAAATCATCATTTATTTATATTTTATGGTATAGTTATTTATTTATGATGACTACAAAAACCACAAAGAAATTAAAAACTTTTTAATAAAACCACATCTCATTAAAAAAAGTTTTGTAATTTTCTTGTATTGCAAAAATACCAAAAAAAGAAGATATAAGTTTTTATCATAATATAATATATATATATATATATATATATAGAGTAGATATATATAATATATATATATATATTAAATAGTAGTATAATATTAATATATATATATATATATGGTATAATAAAATTTGAAAGAAAATACTTAAGGATAAATAGTAAGAGGTGGGTGTTACCTTTAAATAAATAAATTAAAAATCTCAAATCTGTTTAATTAAGTTAAAAAGAAAAAAAGAAAACGCAATAAAAAAAACACCTTTTTTCCCTCCCCCCCCCAATAAAAAAAACATCAACACAGGATTTTTTTGGGTCCTTCCCACAAAAAAACGTAAGAGGAAATAAAAGCAAAAGCAAAAATAAAAAAAAAACGTTGAAACTCTTTACTTAGTCAAACTTTTGGAATTTTTAAAACATTTCATGTTTACACTAAATTTTTCGAAGAATTTCAATAATATAGTATATATATTTATAGTATATATATATATATATAATATTGAGAGAGAGATACATAGTTGTGTAAATAATAGTTATAATATTACCCATATTATATATATAGTGTATATATATCTATGATAGTTAATATATATAATATAGAGTATTATATAAGTATAATAATATAATAGGATATATATATAATATATAGTATAGATATAATTATATATATATATATATATAGATAGATATCATATATATATATAGTAAATATATATTATGAATATATAACAAAGATTCATACGCTATATATCTCGTTTCTATAAATTCATAAATGTTATGAAATAATATAATATATATATAGATAGATATATAAGTATAAGTATATATATATAGGATTATATTATTATTTTATATAATAATATAGTAGTATATAGTATATATATTATATAATATATATATAATTATATATATATATATATTAATATATAAATATATATATATTTATATTAGTAGAATATATATATATATGAATAAATATATATATAGATAATATATATATATATATATATATATATTTAAATATATATATGAACGTATATATAATTATATATTATATATATATATATATATATATATATATAATTATATATATATATTATAAGTATATATAGTTAATATTATATATATATTAATTATTATAGAATATAGTATATATATATAAATATAGAATATATGATATATAATATATATATAGATAGTATATATATATATATAATATATATATATATATATATATATATATTTAAGGTTATAATCTATGCCCAAAGTTAATAAAACTGTATAGTAAGATTAATAGAGATTACATGTATGTATAATATATATGTATATATTATACTTAGACTTTTAATGTATTTAACAATAGTTAAGAGGGCGTAAGAAGAGGTTATATATATATAGGAATGAGAATATAGAATTATTATAGAATATATATATAGAATATGAGTATAATAAGTATAATTATATATATAATATAAATAGAAGAAGGAATGAAAACAAGTATGCCTGATAGATGTTTTATTACCTTTCAAGAAAGGTGAAAATTGTGAGAATATCTGTATACATATAGCACCTTAGATGAAAAAAATTTCTTGGCTGCAAAGGTAGTCTTAAAGAAGAGTTCTTTAAAGTTTGCGAAGCAAAATTGTTATTATTTTCTTATAATGCCAAACCTTTGAAAATTGTTAAGTATCTTACTTATGTTTTATACATTTTATTGAGAGAGGGGTGAGTAGAAATTTAAGAATCCAACAGCGGTGAGGCTCATTCCAGTGTGAACGTTCCACCGTTTTCCAGATCTACATTAATGCATTTTATCCAATGGCTACTAAATCATCTCTCGAAAATTTACAACTTAATTTTTTTTTTTTTCTATTTTACAACAATAATGAATTGTCTATCTATCTATCTATCTATCTATACTCAGATTTATATGAGCGTCTCAATTAATCTGTAAATCTTCGAAGAAAAAAAAAAAAGAAAAAAGAAAAATAAATAAGTCCAGGTAGTTTCCCTTGATTACCCGTAGTGAGCGCTTTTCGTGAAGACACGAATTTTTTTGTTAGTTGGTTACAGTGTCGACTTATGTCCAAAAAAAATTTTTGTATGGTTCATTTTTAAACGCTTTCTGAAATATGATCGGAGAAGCCAAGTGAAGTTTCGCGCTTGTGAAAGTGTCAATCTGTTCATATCGAATAAAGAGAAGTGTTGTATTCACCTACCTCACGTTATATGATAGATGTGTAGAGTATAGAGAAGAGAGAAATAGATGATATTAATATAATGAATATATATGAGAATAGTGAAGATAGTATATATAATAGAGAATAGATAATAGATAATATATATATAGAGATATAGTATAGTAAGTATATATATATATTATAATATAGTATAAATAGATGGTGATAGTGAGATAGATAGATATATATAGAATAGTATGAGATAGAATAATTATATAAGAGATATATATAGATATACTATGAATAAGTGCATATAGATATTGTAAGTAGAGAGATAGATGAGATATATAGAGATAGAGAGATAGAGTGAGAGAGATATATAGAGAAGATAGAGAGTAGAGATAGAAGAGTAGAGTAGTAATATAGAATGAGAGAGGAGAGATGAGATAAATATAAGAATGATTATAGAGAGAGAGAGAGATTAGATAGAGAGAGAGAGAGATAGATAGAAGATAGTAATGAGTATGACCATTGTAATAGAGATAGTAAATATAATATAATAGATAGCGTTTAAAGCTGCATATAGTATAGGATAGAGAGAATATATGAGGGTAAGAGAGAGAGAGAGATAAGAATATAGGAACTAAGAGAGGAGAGGAGATAGGTAATATATGAGAAGAGATAGGAGAATAGAGAGAATTATATATATATATAGATATATATAGATAATAAAAAAGTACATAGAAATATATATAAGAGAGATGAAGTAGAGAGTTATGCTCTATATATTATTGTACTAACTCAGATATTGATAATTTAGTATTTTTGTTGACGGTTATCTTGAATATATAGATATATTGTGAGGAGATATTTATAGTATTAGAAGGCGTTTGACTATATATAAGTATAGTATAAATGTAACGTAGATTTAATATAGCAGTAAAGGTATGTGAGTGAGTAGCGAAGTCTGAGGTAATATGATGATATATATATAATAGTAATATAATAAATAATATATTATAAAATAAATATATAAAATTAATATATGATATATAATATGATAATAAAGTTATATAAAACTTATATTTTTTATTTTATGTTTATATAATAATAATAAATATAATATAATATTGTAATATAAGGTCTTCGTGAACAGTATTACTAGTAATATTAATATATTTAGAATATATTGTTGGTATATAAATTGAAAATGGGTATATGGTTGATTGCAGTATATAAGTGAGTGATATGAACAAGAAAGTTGTGAATATTATGAGTAGGTAAAGCATGCGTTAGGTTAGCAATTAAATATCTCATTGGCGGTGATAATTGTAAAGGAGTAATCATAAGTCTTATGAGTATAAGCTAAGTGAGGTGAGTTTTGCCAATTAAGGGTATATGTTGGGCCTATATTATTATTATATATATATATATATATATATATATATATAAGTATATATATTATTATATATATATAATAATATAAATAATGGTATATATAATGTGTATAATAATTTATATATTATATTATATATATATATAATATATATATTATATATATATATTATATATATATATATAATATAGTTATATATAGTGTTATTAATATATTAATATATTATATTATATAAGATAGTATAGAAAAGGTAATCTCTTGTAACACTCCTAATGAATAATTTCTATTATTGACTCTTGTAAGCTGTTTTGTTTTTATTATACAGTAAAGTAAACCATAATGTGACTGTTTTATAGCATTTTAATATAATAAATTATCATATATATATATACATTAATTATTATTATATATAATTATTATATATAGTAATTATTAACATTATATTATTATATATTAATATAGTGGATATATAGTATAGTTTCATATATTCTGCTCTATACCTATATTAATTCCTATACTTTTTCATACTACAGTATATGGGAAATTGTGTGACTCGATTTTTTATGAAGAATAATGCCTCATACTTATTCCATATTATATATATATATTTTATTTACTTATTTTTTTTTGCTTCTTGCTTTATTTCAACAAATGTTATATTAGAAAATAAAAAAAAATTAAAATCCGATGATTTTATTTATATAGTTAAATTTATTAAATAGAGCAAACAAATTAATTATAAGAATATATAATAAATATTCATAATTAATAATATATTATAAATAAACTTATATATTCAGTCTATTTTTCAAAGTCTACTAATTAAATATATATAAGTATATATACTTCATTGATATATTTGTATTATATATATATATATATATATATAAATGGTATATTATATATGTAATAATAATAATAGGCCTTATATACTCTACTTACTATCATAAATTATGATCCGTACTATATATATAGTATACATGGGTATAGAATATAAATATAAATATGCTTTATATAGATAGTATTATAGTTATATGGGTATACTGAGTTTATATATCGTCTTTATGCAACATATTATATATATATTATATATATATTATATAATATAATAGAATATATATAATTTTTGATATATATATTAGACTATTATATTACCAATTTATAATACTTACATAATCCATAGTATATAGATATAGTAATGGTAGTATTATTATTTCGGTTAGTATCACCTGCATCACTAATATATAATATATTATATATAATATATATATATATATATATATAGTATATAATATATATATATATAATATAGGTATCATAATATTACTCGATTAGTATAGTTCTATTTACAGGGTTCAAATCAAATATAGTCTAATGTGATATATACTATATACTAAAGCTAAATATATTTATAGGTTATTATTATTGGTAATATAAGTATTTCCAAATATATATATATATATATATGAGGTGTACTGGACATATATTACCAATAATATATAAGGAACCCTATTCCCAATACCATATATGGGATATATATAATATTATAATATAATATATAGATAATATATAAATGCCTTACCTTAATGATCTTTCCGATTCCTAAATTCAGTCAAACAATCTTTTTCTGCCTAAATATACAAAAACAGTTCATGAGCTACTTAGGAGCTATATAGTTACGCTCAAATTCCACGCGATCAAGGCCTACTATTAAACATTTTTGAAATAATTGGTAAGGAGCGGTAATTTACTCCATCCACAACAACACCCACAAAACACACACACAGACAACCACACGCACACAGCACACACACACACACACACACACACACACACACACACACACCACACACACACTTCCACTACAACACAAACACACAAACAACAAAACAACACAAACAAACAACCACACCAACACACACACAACAACAAAAAACACACACACACAACACACCACACACACACACACACACACACACACACACCTGCTGTTTTACCTTCGGCTACAGCTGAAATCTTCTCTCAAACCTTTACCTTTAATTCTACCTTAGACGATACCGATGCTATTCCTCCTCCTCCACCTTGCTCCAACACATTAATGCCTGACATTGTAATTTATTCTAAAGACGTTACTTCTGCGTTCTCTGAGCTTAAGGCAAAGAAGGAGTATAGTCCTGATGGTGTCCTTCTTGTGGTTCTTGGGACCTGTGCTTTTGAGCTTGCGCCCAGCCATGGTAAATTGTTCCATCACATATTTTCACTTCAGCCTTTCCTTCTTTCTGGAAGCCATCGCTCATTCAACATGTACTGAAAAAAGGGGACCGACCCCTCTCAATCTTCTAACCATCGTCCGTCCTATTATTTTAACCTCAGTTTTTTCCAAATTTTTTCGAATCTGTCCTTAGCAGGAAGATTTGGAAACATCTTAATTCTTCTATAATTTTACCTCTCATTGACAGTATGTATGGCTTTCGATAGAAACGCTCTCTAATGAGCTTTCTCTTCTCTCTGCTCTTCGACATTTCCGTGAATCTTTTCTTATTGTGCTAGATATATCGAAAGCCTTCGATATTTTCGATAGAATCAGTCACAATGCTTTGATTTATCAATTTCCAACTTACTGTATCTATCTCTTTTGTTTTCCTTTCCTGTCACTCTATAGCAGCAGTTGTACTCGGTCATCTGTCAATAATAACGTTCCTTCGGGCTCTGTTCTAATCCCAACCCTTTATCTACTTTTCATCTATGACCTTTAATCTATTAATCACCTAAGCACTCTTATACCATAACAATTTCAGCTTTCATTAAGCCTTTCTCTTTGAAAGGCGTCCAACAACTTTAAATATCCGCTGATAGGAAGATGGCCTTGTAACAACTTACCTTTCATCTTTCCTTTTTTAATTGTGCATTCAGAACAAATCTGGTTGTTTCCAAAGCCACAAAATCTCAGTTTCTTCATATTATACCACACAACTATAACATCTTTGAAAAATTACAATTCAAACCTTCCTCTCTGCTTATTAATTATTAATGCTGCTTCTCTTTCTCTTGATTTTGGAAGAATCAAATAATAACTCACAAAACATGTTTGTGCGAAGTAGGTGTTCTAATGTCTTCAGAATCTCCTCACATCATCTTAAAATCTATCTAGGTATCGGAACGATGTTCGCCATTGTATAAAGTGTACATCGCCCATTAGGGAGGCTTCATTCACACAGCATTTCTTGAAAGGGTGGTGGGATCAAAACCTTTTCGCCTTACCAACTTTTTCACTCCCACTACCCCTCTCCAGTTTCTTTCCTGCCATCGAAATGTCCCATCACTTTCGTTATATTATCGCCGTTGCAACAGACGCTGCTCTTTCGGATTTGCTAGTCCCATAACTCTTCCAATGAGGAGAGTTCGTATGACTCGGTATATATATATGATATCTATAGTTAAAAGAGAGAGTTATAAAGAAAAACTGATATATATATATATATATATATATATATATATATATATATATATATATATATATATATATATATATATGGTTAAAGTTACTTAACGGCTACACGAAACGAAAGGTCGTATCAAAAAAAAAATTACAGGTAGTCTCTATGATAAATAAATAGATGTTCTAGGGGTGAAATGAAATTTGTTTTTGCTTTTCCTAGGGGTGACCTGACCTGATCTAACCTAAATAAACCTCATTTGACCCCTAGAACATATATTTATGTATCTTAGTCTACCTGTGAAAAATTTTTGGTTCTTTATTAAACCGGGAGGCAATAATAAAATTAGTATCGGAATGGTTGGTAATGCTATCTCAGAATTATTTACCTACGCTAAAATTGTCTTCTTTCATTGTTATACGAAAAAAGAAGAATTAATTTTAATTTTAGGCACCGGTTTTGCCGGAAGTTCTCGGTAGTCCGCGGGCGGTCTTCCGTGCATTGGGGGCAACGTGTATCCTACCCTACGGTATTCGTTAATTTAAAAAAAAAACAGTGTTATGGCCTCTACCTTCACTCTACAAACTTTACATAGATACATCAAATTTAAACTGAAATAAATTGCCTAAGCTTACTCATTTATAAGCTTAAGTTTGAAGTCCCAAAATATATATATATATAAATTTATTTTTACTTTTTTGTTAATATTAATTAAATTATATTTGAAAATTCACCATTACAAAGAAAACTTGTCTTTTTTCTGTTTCATAAATTTAGGATCATAAAATGTATTCCCAATTTTACCAACCTTGCAAAGCTTAAATTTTTTATTGCCCCTCTGGTTTAATAAAGTTCCAAATTTTTTGATTCTGCCTCCCGTTCCGTGTAGCCGTTAGGTAACTTTATATATATATATATATATATATATATATATATATATATATATATATATATATATATATATATATATATATATATATATATATATATATATATATATATTTTTTTATATTTATTTTTTTTTATATATATATTATATATATATATATATATATATATATATATATATATATATATATATATATATACTTTATATTATTATATAGGCCCTTTTTTATTTCGTCACGACATTTTATTTTTATGAAAGCATTTATGCATTCGGACAAGTTATTTTTTAAAATTTTTAGTGTGAAGCTTAAAAATGATATATATATATATATATATATATATATATATATATATATATATATATATATATATATATATATATATATATATATATATATATATATATATATATATATATATATATATATATATATATATATAGAAGAACCACAATCCATATCTCAAAAACTACAATAGCTACAGGGAAAAGGAATACATTGTTGGAATCCTGGCAAAATTTTACTGTGGAAACTGTTAAAAAAAAAAATCAATCTCGAAAACTACAATAGCTACAGGGAAAAGAAATACATTTTTGGAATCCTTGTAAAATTTTAGTTAGGAAAATATAAAAAAAAAAAATTAAACATAAAAATTGGCTATTTTTTTTGGGGGAGCTGGGACATAGTATAAATATATATATTATTTGTAAAGGTATTACACGGCAATGTAGCGGGGGTGCTTGAGCTGACGTGGGGTGGGAAAACACAGGGGGATGCTTTCCATACCCTGTGGGAGGGGCGGAGGAACCCCGCGACACCCAAATACCAAAGAGCTGGGGTTCCGAGACCCCTCCCCGAAGGGGGAATTAGTCCCACCTGTAGTTCCCTGAAGGCCGAGACCCTGACTCCTGCCATCTTTGCATACCTTTGGGGTATTCTTTAGTTAAAAACGAAATTTAATAGAAAGTCTATTTATAACGAGTAACCAATAAAAGGTCTCTAAATAGGCTTTCTAATCATATTACTATAATTATTAACAATAATTTTTATTTATTTTTTTATTTTTTATTTTTTACATTTTCCTAACTAACATTTTACCAGGATTCCATAAATGTATTATTTTTCCCTGTAGGTATTGTAGTTTTTTTTTTTTTTTTTTTTTTTTTTTTTTTTCATAAATTTTTGACCATCTTCCCCTCAATTTTTTCCTTTTACCGGTTCCTTTTCAAGGTCAGGATTTATTTAAAATTATATTAAAATGTATATCTGAATTTAAAACTATTTAATTTTAACTACTATTTAATTATTATTATAAGGTATATTTTCTCTCAATAAATGTTCAAAAGAATTGGTTTTCTTAAATTTGTAACTTTTTTGTACTTCACAATAAATTGAAGATTATTTATTTCGTAAGAATATTTCTTATTTTTTAATTTAGTAGGTTAAAGCTGAATTTTTTGTTCGAATGCATTCATTTGTCAGAAAATAATAAATGTCGTGATGAAGTAAAAAAGGTCTATATATATATATATATATATATATATATATATATATATATATATATATTTATATATATATATATATATATATATATATATATATATATATATATATATATATATATATATATATATATATATATATATATATATATATATAATTTTATTAATGTATATATAATATATATATATATATATATATTTTTATATATTATTTATAAAGATATAGAAAGATACCTATATATATATAAGTATATATATATATATATATATATATATATATAACATATATATATATATATATATATATATATATATATATTTATATATATATATATATATATATATATATATATATATATATATATATATATATATATATATATATATATATATATATATATATATATATATATATATATATATATATATATTAGTGATGGACCGGATGTCAAAATTTGACTGTTTGCGGATGCGGATGCGGATCTTAAAGAGGATGAGGATGCGGATGCGGATCTTAAAGTAGATGAGGATGCGGATGCGGATGTTTACTCTTTGAAGTTTGAATTAAAAATTATATTATATATATGTACCTACGTATATTATATTATATATATAGGATATATATATATGGATGTTTATATCTATATATATGAATTATAAATATAAAATAATATATATATATATATATATATATATATATATATATATATATATATATAGTATATATATATATATATATATATATATATATATATATATATATATATATATATATATATATATATATATATATATATATATATATTTACTATATATATATATATATATATATATATATATATATATATATATATATATATATATATATATATATATATATATATATATATATATATATATATATATATTACATCTTACATTCTCTCCCAGTCAGGCTTACGAGCCTGTCAGTGGGGCCAACCTCCACTTCCATCTTGTTCTATCCATCACGATCCCATCCGCCATCAGCTCATCCATTGCAGGCATCTGGTGTTTCCTCAATGAATCCTCTACTGTGTCTCTCCACCTCTTCCGCGGTCTTCCCCTCGGTCTCACTCCCTCCGGTTTCCACCTCCACCTCCTGCTGGCACTCTCTCTCCCTGCATCCTCTCCAGGTGTCCCCACCATCTCAGTTTGGCTGCGTCCACTTTATTCATCATGGGTTTCACACCCACGCTCTCCCTCACTGTCTCGTTTCTCACTCTCTCTTCTCTTCTCGTCTTTCCAATCACCGTCCTCAACACATTCATCTCCGCTGTCTGAATTCTACTCTCCTCTCTCCCTGTCATGCTCCATGTCTCCGCCCCATACAACAGTATCGGCGTCAACACTCCCTCATATATTTCTCTCTTCACCTCTTTTTTCATATATTTATCTTTCAAGATGGGTATACTGCTCTTACAGTCCTGCCATACTGCTCAATCCTACTCGTAATTTCCTTTGCACACCACCCTTCTCTTCCAAGTGCTTCCTAGATATTTATATCTATCCACATTTTTAATCTCTCTACCGTCTACCTCCAATATCAACTCCTCCTCCTCCTCCCTGTTTACTACCATTATTTCTGTTTTCTCCACATTCATATTCAATCCTGTTTCTCTCAACTTTTCTGCAAAACACAACACCATTTGCTTCAACCTCTCACCGTCTCCACTCCAACACGCCAAATCATCTGCATATACCATGATTTCCGTCAATCTCTTCTAAACTCTCTTTTACACCTCTTACGACTGTGCCCAAATACTCTATAAACAGTATCGGCGACAGCACACTACCCTGCCTTACTCTAGTTCAGCGTTTCTCAACCGGGGGGTCGCGACCCCCTAGGGGGCCGCGAGCGGATATACGGTGGGTCGCGGTGGGTCACAAAAAATAAAATATTTATAATCAAATGTTACACAGTTGTTAATTATAAAAAGTTAATACTTAATAAAATAAAAATTATATACTTAATGCATCGAAAAGCATCTTTTATTAAGGAATTATATATATATATACACATGTATATTTTTTATATATATATATATATATATATATATATATATATATATATATATATATATATATATATATATATATATATATATATATTTATATATATATATATATATATATATATAATAGAGAAATATTTTGTCGCGAGGTTACTAATTTTATGCGTTTTGGCTTTCGGGGGGTCGCGAGACTTAAAAGGTTGAGAAACGCTGCTCTAGTTTTTACCTCAAACCATTCCTCGATTTTATGCCCTGTTCTTACCTTACTTATGCTATTCACGTATGTACTTTTTACTGCCTTTATCAGTCTGCCTCCAACTTCATAATCCCTCTCCAGAACTCTCCACAGCTTCTCTCTGGGTACAGAATCAAATGCTTTCTTCAAGTCTATGAAGGCGATATATGCCTTCTTATTGTATACCCATTTCTTTTCCTGTATCATTCTTAATGCAAACATTAAATCTGTAGTACTTCTACCACCTCTGTACCCATACTGCTCTTCACCCAATCTTGGCTCTATTTTTGATCTTAATTTTCTTTCTAATATTCTTTCATATAATTTCGCCATGTGATCCATTAGTGAGATTCCTCTATAATTTTTACAATTTCCTGCGTCCCCCTTACTTTTATAAATGGGAACTATTATTGACCTTCCCCAACCTTCCGGCACTCTACTCTCCACCCAACACGTGTTCAGAAATCTCAGCTTCAAGGCTTTCAGCCCCTCTCCTCCCTCTCTCAGCAACTCAATATTTATCCCATCCTCACCAGGAGTTTTTCCGCTCTTCATTTTCCTTAACGCCTCCACAAATTCCTCCTCCGTTATTACCTCCTCCTCTTCTCTCTCCACATTTCTCTCCTCCTCCTCTCTCTCCCCTTCCTCTTCCGACTGCACTTCCACATTCAACAACTCATCAAAGTATTCTATCCACCTTTTGTTTTTTCCTCCGGGCTTACCAATGTTTCTCCATTTTTGTCTTTGATATTACATACTCTACTCTTCGCTTCTCTATACGTTCTTGCCAATCTAAAAATCTTCTTGCTTTCCTTCATATCATCCATCAGTTCCTTTGCTAGCTTCTAAGCCACCTCCTCCTTTGCCCTCCTCTTCACTCTCTTCGTTTCATTTCTTGCTTCCACGTAAGTAGTAGGAGAGCTATATTGGTCACCGAAAGTGACCGCGATACCCCGACCTTTTTTATATATATATATATATATATATATATATATATATATATATATATATATATATATATATATATATATATATTTTATTTATATAAATATATATATATATATATATATATATATATATATATATATATATATATATATATATATATATATATATATATATATATATATATATATATATATATAGTAATATATATATATATATATATATATATATATATATATATATATATATATATATATATATATATATATATATATATATATATATATATATATATATATATATATATTATATATATAAATATATATATATATATATATATATACATATATATATATATATATATATATATATATATATATATACTGTATATACAGAAATCAAAATTCAAAATTACAATTATTCCCATAAACTCCCATGATAAAGATGACAAATAATATTTATTTTATATGCATTTAATCAAATGTAGAAAACATCCGCAACATCCTCATTTTTCAAAAGAGGATGCGGATGCGGATGCGGATGTGCCGTTAGGTGAGGATGCGGATGCGGATGCGGAAGCGGATGTCA
>JABUQX010135112.1:0-5000 GCA_015478945.1 Trachelipus rathkii | reverse complement strand
CACGTATATATATATATATATATATATATATATATATATATATATATATATATATATATATATATATATATATATATATATATATATATATATATATATATATATATATATATATATATATATATATATATATATATATATATATATATATATATATATATATATATATATATATATATATATATATACCCTGTTGTGCTATGGGAATAATTTTTTTTTATTTTTATTTTTACTACATCGTTAGGAAATAAAAGTATTTATTAATTTTCATTGGTAAAACATTGCTTTTAAAGTTGCAAAATATGAAATAATATGCCTCCAAATTTATAACATTTATTTATAACATTTGCCTAGAGACGTAATTATATCAATTAGGAATGAGGAGGTAGAAATTTTGTTTAATGTCATGTCGACCAATAATCGACGATTTGGGGTAGTCTCCTCCTCCCCCACCCCAAATCAAATGTACCGAGGATTGCAGATAAATCCGTTGAAGCTGAACTAATCTGGACGCAAATGAAGGAAACGCTTGTTAGTAGTGTAATAGAAGTATTTGGATGTTCTAAAGTAGGAAGCAAGAATATTAACAGTGAGTGGTAAAATTAAGAGGTGATGCAAGCGAATGCACTAAAATGTACTGAATGTACTAAAATCCAATGCTGAGGTCTCAAAAGAAAGGTTTGGAGTTATAAAAGGAGAGAAAAAAGAGGAGGACAAAAAGATGCATACGTAGGAGGGAAAATGAGGTAAATGAACAGTTTGGAAGGAGGATGAATGGGAACATACAAGGGAATAGGAAGCTCTTCTTGAAGGAAGCGAGAGAGGTTAATGAGAATGAGGAGAATCTGCCTAGAATAATGAATAGCGATTGCGCTTCCGTGACCGATGAAATGGATTTGAGTAGAGTGTGGCGGGGACACTTCGAAAATCTGCATAACATTGGCAGTAATGAAGAGGTGATAGTGAATGTGTTTGGCTTTGATGGTGCAAGGAGGAACAGGTATTTTGGGGATGAGGTAATTAGTAAGGAGGAGGTAATGGGTAGAGCTAGAAAGTTGAATAATAGTAAATCTGCAGGCATAGATGGAATTACTGGTGAAACCTATATTATTGCTAACACAACTCTTATATTTCGCTAGATTTTAGGTTGAGAAAGCTTAAAAATATACATGAACACGTTATAAAGTTCTACAAAACTATACTCAACATATTTAATAATAAATAATAATAGTAGTAATATACCCACCTGCGCGATACCACCCTTTCGATAGAGGCGAATGAGCCGTCGCTTCAGCCCCAGATATGGTCATTGTGGGTGATAAACTGATCCCACGCGAGTTTTGGTGACCGTAGGTACCTCTCCCCGAGAGCGTAGCCGCTACGCCCGCGTTTATACCCTTTTGGCTTTCCAAACCCGAGATTGAGTTAAGCCTAACGAGAGTTAGGTTCGAGCGTGATGACGTAATCTCGTCGCAGACGAGATTACGTCAATGCGCGAGCGCGCGCATTCGCATACACATACACATTATTATTATTATTATTATTATTATTATTATTATTATTATTATTATTATTATTTATTATTATTATTATTACTGAAGCTGTTGCAACTGCTATACGACTCCACTTAAACAAAAATATTCGACTCCGACTCCGACTCCGACCTGCTCTGGCTCCTGTTCGGCTCCACCCGGCTCAGCCTCTTAGCCCAATATATACTTCCATATAGAGGTTAGAGTTATCGTATCAGGTTAAATTTGAGGGGTGTTAGATGGAGGCAACCCTGGGCCGTGCAGACGAGGGGGTTGATGGTCCCCATGGTCCCCGGAAGGGGACCCCACCCCCCTTTAAAATCGAAAGTGCCTGTAATTGGTTGAATTTTATAGAGAGGTTTCAGAGTTGAATTTAGAAAGACTTGATATGTGAATCTATGGAGTTGCTGGAGCCACTGCGGAGCCGAGTTAATAAACAGTCGCATAACAACAATGTTTTGGTGTGTTTATATAGGTTAACGAATTGTAGAACTCGAATATGATGGTTATAAGTCCGTATAGGTGTCTAGGACCCCCATTAGGGGGTCTGACTGAAAAAAAGAGCACAGAGTACAAAACAGAGGTCGAGGAGGAATGAAGAAGGATGAAAGATGAATAAAGAAGGAAAGAATGGAGAAGGAACCTCTGACCTAGAGTGAGTAGGTGCTGACAGCTGCACGAAAGGCCCGGTGCGGTGCCATTGAGTTATTAAATATTTTGTATAATAATATGCCAATATTGGTGTCTTTATATGGCGTTTATAAGGGATGTAGATCTCAACGCTATGGGTACAGACTTTGGCAAGAAGGTAAGCGTCATCAGGCCCTGATCGAGGGGCGCCCGCATAAGCGCGCCAGCCAGTGCAATCCGCCGCGAAACCGGCGCTGCAAGCAGCGCCTGCAGGTGCCTGCCGGCATGATCCGACGCGTGCGCCTGCAGTATGCGCCCGCCTGCGCGAACCGACGGAGAAGATGTAGCGCGCCCCATCGCAACCCAGTATGTACGATCCGGTACGAGAATGCAAACGTGTTCTGTTTTCAACTTTAATTTTTTTTTTTCAAAAATTTATTATTTTTTATTTTATTTTTAATATATTTTTTGTTTTTACTAATTTTTTTTTAAGCTTTTCATGTTTATAACATAAAAACTTACATTTTTACATACCCTAAATCAGTAAATCAGTAAATCGTACCATCATCCAACCACCCTTCTGTCCATATATAAGATCTATTATCTACGATCATTTGATCTATTGGATCATTGACAAGGTCAATTCTACTAAAATGTTATATCACACCTCTAAATCAGTAAATCAGTAAATCAAGCCATCCCAACCTACCCTCCTGTCCAATCATGATCTATTGATCTATTGATCTATTGATCTATTGATCTATTGATCTATTGATTAAGGTCAATTTTTTTTACTAAAATTGTAACGTTTTACACACCCTTAATCAGTAAATCAGTAAATCAAACCACCATCCAACCACCCTTCTGACCAGTTGTGATCTATTGATCTATTGATCTATTGATCTATTATACAAAAAAATCAAGAAATTGAATTTGAAATATGAAATAATTGAAAGTCCTAGCTGAGGGTTTCATATACAAAAAATTATCAGGAACTAATAATCTTGATTACTTTGCATAAAAAATATTTAAATATAAAGACAATAAAAAAAGGAAAAACTTTACTTTTAATTTTGCTTAAATGACTATTAAAGAATATGTTATATTATATTTTTAATTTCAAGGAGAATAAATAAATAAATAAAAGGATGTTGAGATGCTTCCAGCCTCAAGCCAACCCAGCTCTATCACAGCAGTACAGTAACAAGCTCCCAGCTGAAAAAATAAATGGGAGCCTTTTAAAAGTTGGTACAAAAAACCAACTTCCTAAACCTATATTTTTGGAAATATTTGATGTTATATATATAATGCACAACTTACAAGAAATGATTAAAAAGTTGCCTCAAAATTGTGATCCTTTCTATACTGTGCAAATAGGCCAAATGTGGCTATGAACCTTTAAATTTATAAAATTTAATTAATAATTAACAGGAACTCTGCCTATTAAGGCATACTTTATATAAATAAAGTGATCTAAGTAAAAGTAAATTAACAGCCTGATAAACTGCATCTACTTACCCAAATAAATTGGTAGCCTTAAATCTTTCTTGCCTTTTTGACTCTCTTCCTTCCAGTTATTGTAAGTAAGCCTCAGTTCAAATGTTTTGATTTTTGCCTCTTCTGGCATTCACAGTATCTCAAACAGGAAATAAGTGGAATTAATAAGTTGTTGGCCAACAAACATTAAAATATTAAGTATAAAAATAGTAAAACTGCAAACAGCATGGTATAGCAGTTACTGTAGTTAGATCAAATGTAGCAGTAGTAATAGCAATTAATTTCAATTAATATCTCAGATGTTGGAGTGTGACAGTAATTAGCTTCAGATATAGGAGTAGTAATCAGATGTAACAGTTAGTGGAACAGCAATGACCGACTCATTTGGTCAGCTGATCATAGAATCAATTTTTTATTTTTCTTCTTTTTAAAATTGGAGCAGCTGGGCTAATTTATAATAAGTAAATAAATGCTGCTCATCAGGCGTGAAATAATTAATTATTTATTATTTAAATTAAGTAATGAATGAAATAAAAATAAATGATAAGCAATTAAGTAATTTATATTTTATAAAAAGAATCACAATAACAATTGCAAGTCATTAATCACCTTCCCATTTATATTTAGATTAAAAAATTATATACAAATGTAATTTTTATACATCTATTGATCTATTGATCTATTGATTAAGGTCAAATTTTTTACTAAAATTGAAACGTTTTACATACCCTAAATCAGTAAATCAGGAAATCAAACCACCATCCAACCACCCTCCTGACCAGTTGTGATCTATTGATCTATTGATCTATTGATCTATTGATCTATTGATTCAAGTCATATTTTTCTTTAGTATAAATAAGTTCTTGGGATAAAAAGCAGGAAAAGAAAACAAGTTTTTTATTTTAAAGCTTTTATAACATAAGTGCAAACTACATAATCGTTAACATATAAATTTTTAACATCAAATATATTTACAAGTTTATTAAAAGAAACATTATTTAAAAAACATATAATGAAATAAATACAGTATACACCACATAAATTAGACCTGATAGGTTGTACAGGAAAACATAAGGTCTTAACATATTGAACATTATTATATTTAAAAGATGTTACATAATGATTACTAAACATAAAATCTAAATGCAGAGAGTCAAGGAAATATACAACATTATTTTTATTCTTATACACTGCTATCCAATGTCCATTGTTTGAAACATCCCTAGGAGAAGTATTGAAGATAAGACCAGAATCTGTATCCAATTTCACAGAACAGAGTTCATTACACGCGAATACACCTAAAAATCTTCTTTCGTTTTCGAAGGCGTTTAATATTTCTTC
>JABUQX010135111.1:7500-18991 GCA_015478945.1 Trachelipus rathkii | reverse complement strand
AATACCACACTTATTATACCTTATATTCTCTTGAGAACAGGATATTCCATTTCTTTGTCAAATTCTTTTGTTCATTTTAACATGTTGGTCTTCTACATTAAGATACATAAAAGGATGAATAATCCTACTGTACAGAGCTCGCTATTAGGGTGCTGAGAAAAGGCTCTGAAAATTTCTCAGAACTTATTCAGATGGATATATAATGCAATCTTTTCGATTATAAAAACGAGAAAAGGAAATACCAAGACTTTCCATCCAATTTATTTCGCACATTCGTGCTAGTTTTGTACATTTTGTCTCTTGATAAATCATTCGCATGTTTTACATTAAAAGAGTTGACCTCCCTTGGTGACTTAAAATAGTCCTAAGTTGCGTTCACTGTTCCTATAAAGTTTTTAAATATATTTTGCTTCATAACAATGTGAACAGCAATAAATCTACTGTAAAATAACGTTGAGAATTTTCGACAGCTTGAACACCTAGAAAACTGTTTCTCATTTTTGCAGCACTATCATATCGTTGTCCAATCAGAAAATACTTTTTTTTTTTTACCTTTCATGGCAATATTACCTCTGCTAGAGATTCTCCTTTTGTGCTTTCCTCGCCACAAAACCTAATTTATTTGTTTTTCTCATTTCTATTAAAATAATAATATATTCTTAATTTGCTTTGATTATTGGTTTTATTATTCTTATAAAATAAAATTGTCTCAATCCAGTAAAAAATTTTGATCGCATAAATAATTTCAAGGGATTCAGATGCTCTCCTCCCTGCTTACGGAATATATATATATATAACTATACTATATATATATATATATATAATATATATATTAGTATATATATATATATTAATCTATATATTTATATACTATATATATATATATTATATATATAATAATATATATATATATATATTATATATTATTAATATAATATAATATATAATATATATATAATATATATATATATATAATATATATATATATAATATATAATATATATTATATATTAATATAATAATATAAAAGATTATATATATTATATATATATATATAATATATTATATATATAAATTATATAATAGTTATATATATATATATATATATATTATATAATATATATATAATAATATATATAATATATATTATAAATATTATTATAAAATTCAGCAATTAAGACGGCTTAGTTTAATAGGTATCAAAGTAGGAGGCCTGAATTATTGAAATACTGTAAATATATTAAAGTTAGCAATAAATTTCTTTACATAAAAAAAATGGTCTTCTACATGTTGAGAGCGTGAGCTTTCGATTCTACTAGATCCTCTTTCAGACGCTTTGAATTGAAGACTGAATGAAATATTTATATAAAGATTGTTATGTGAGAAAAGGTTTTAAAATAAATTAAATTAGCTTCTTATGTAAAACTTCCGTTTAATATTTTTGAAAAAAAGGTTACATTTGTGTTCAAAATTTTGTTTAAAGTGGGGTCAAGAGTGTGTTCACCTTGTAGTATGTTAAAATTTGGAAAGTTTTAATCAAAGTGAATCAATAAGTTTGCGTTGTGTGGGGTCGAGTACTTGTAAAATGGGTATCATGCCATTAATGTTAATGTTGTGATTGAATTGGGTTCTGTGTAATGTGAGTGCCGAGTTTTGTGAGTCAAAAGTAAGGTCATGTTTGTGCAGGTAATGGCGTCTTGTGAAATCATTAGTTTAGCCAATAACATTTCACAATGTGTGTACAAATTCCCTTGTTTTAACTGTACCTCTTGTTACATTGGCGAAACTAATGATTTCACTAGACGCCATTAAAAACACAAACATGACCTCACTTTTGACTCACAAAACTCGGAACTCACATTACACAGAACCCAATTCAATCACAACATTAACATTAATGGAATGACACCAATTTTGCAAGTACTCGACCCCACAAAACGCAAACTCATTGATCCCTTTTCATTAAAAACTTTCCCAATTTTAACATACTACAAGGTAAACATACCATTGACCCCACCTTAAACAAAATTTTGAACACCACCTCTTTTTTCACATTCTCCCACCCAGCCAGTGGCGAACCTGTATGGAAGGTGAATATAATTAAAAAAGTGGCGCAAAAAACTTAAGGAAATTTGGCTCAAAATTCCAATTTGAAATTCGATCTTGTTTTTTCGGTCTAAATTCTCCCATGTTGACATAATCTCATTGCAAAAAAAATTTAAGTCATTTCTAACTGGGTTTTGTTACTGCTCTCAATGATTTTAAAAAAAAATTTTGATCTTGAACAAATGAAGCGCGTATTCTTCTTAATTATTATTAATTATTATTTATTATTATTATTATTATTATTATTATTATTATTCATTATTTTATATATATTATATATTATTATTTTATTATTATTATTATATATTAATATATTATTATTAATTTTGTTTTTTTGGTTTTTCAGATGTCTCAAACAAATAACAACAACATCAACAACAAAAATGAAATATTATTATTATTATTATTATATATTTTATTATTATATATATATTATTATTATTATATTATATGATTTTATTATTATTATTATTGTTATCATTTTATTATGTGTTATAATTTTTTTAAGTTTTATTATATTTTATTGTTATTGTATATTTATGTTTATTATGTCCAGAACTGCTGATTCAAAGCCGGAGTTATTATTATTTTATTATTATTATTATTATTATATATATTATATTATTATTATATATTATATTATTATTTATAATATATTATTATTTAATATATTATTATTATTATTATTATAATATTAATATTATTTAATTGTTTTTTTTTTCTTTTATTTTATTAATTATTTACAGAATTAAAAATAATAAAAAATTAATTTTCTTACTTTTATCGACTTTTTTATATATTTTATAATAGATATAACTTGTATATATATATTATATATTATATTAATTATATATATATATTATATATATTAATTATATATAATAATATAATATATTATATAGATACATATATATATAATTATTATATATTTATCTTATTATTTAGTTGTTGTAGTTGTAGTAGTAGAAGAAGTAGTTGTTGTTGGTATATTAGAAGTAGTAGTTTTATTAACGTGAAAAATTAAATATATAATTTTTTACTTTGTTTTTGTGAAATTATTTCATCAAAATTTCATTTTATTACCGGATCGATGTTTCTAAAGGAGCCTTAGGTCTTCTCTCAAGCAAATATGACCATTTTCAGAGATTACCTGTCAAGCATTTAAGATATTTTGTATGGCTTTAAATCTTGCTCTTCCGTTCTCACTTGAAGACTGAACAACTTAATTATATCCACAGTCGTGCATATTTACTGCCTTACCACATTTTAAGGGAACCGATCGAAGCTGCTGTACATCTTTTAAATTCAGCTCACCATTATCCTGGGAGAAACTTATTTGAAAGCAAGAAATACAGCTAATAAGTTGTAATGGATAATAATTTGCAATGTAGTTTATAAGAGCAAGGAGGTAATAAGTAAGCTGTATACAAGCTATGTTAGGCCAGTATTGCATTATTTTGCACAAATTTGGGCACATTTGGGAAAAGACACATATATATAGCCGGAGAAAATGAAAGGTAGAGGAACAAGGATGACTACTCACTTTGAGAGTAAGAACAATTAGGAAGGGATAAAGGAGTTAGGGATATTTTTTTGTCGAAGTGCGATTTCTTAGAAGGTAGACAATAAAAGTTTCAAAAATATTCACATCTTTCGATAATACTGAGATTAATTAATTTTTTATAGTACACCCCGGAAGGAAGGAGGGGGAGGCAGGCAATATAAAAAAGTTAAGAAGGGGCTATGTTATCTTGATGCAAGAAAAAAATTATTCAGCAATAGAGTTGTTAAGCTTTTGAATGGTTTACCGCAGGTAACTTTTACTTATGATTCACTTTCAACATTAAACAAGGTTCGTTAAACTTCATGATTGGTATATGGATGGTCTGAATGTCATAGAGTGTATCATGACTAAACCAAATTTAGAGGTTTCAAGGTAATTAATATAAATATTCAGTTTATTTATTATTCGGAAAAAAATAATTAAAAGACTAGCAATAAATGTAATATAATTAGTACTGTATATAATCTAGGAATTTGTGCTTTTGTTGAGGGCCGATATATTATATATATAAATATATATTATATTATATAATATAATTATATATATATATATTATATATAATATAATATATAATAATAATATATAATAATATATATATATAATATAATTAAATATATATATTATATATATATATATATATATAATATATATATATATTTGAGGACAAATTATTGCACTTACATTGATGCGGTTTTTTGCTGTTGGCATGTTTAGTTCTATATATTGAGATTTGGTTCATGCCGTATACATATTGAATGTCACATGGCAATTGAGTTGTCTAGTTGTCTAGTTGTCTACTTTAGTTTGACTGGGCAATCTTGTTATTATTTCTATTATCTTGTGTCCTTAAATAAATCGCTATGCTCTATTTCTACAAAGTTTGCAGCTATTTGGTGTGTTACAAATATTTATACTAAACTGTACAGTATCAAAAAAACATTAAAACTCTGAAACTATCGTTCTATAAATATTAAGGATAATTTTGGCCAGTTTATGCTCGACAACATCAACACTTGCTTAAATACAATTATGAAAATGGTGAGATTGCACCAAGAACAAAACGTAAAAGAAGCGTTTCAGATTGACATTTGAAACATTCTTAGCTCTTAGCCGCGAAGAAAATATTGCACTTGCTAACAACTACTGAACAAATGCAACGGCATAAAAAGTAGGATGAAATTATCATATATATATATAATATATATATTATATATATATAATATATTATAATAATATTATATATAATATAATATATATATAATATAGTATATATATAATATATATAATATATATATATATAAATATATATTATATAATATTATATATATAATATCAATAATATATCAAATATATATATATATATATATATATATATATATATATATATATATATAAAAATATATATATATATATATAATATAATTATATTATTATATATATATATATATATATATATATATATATATTTATATATATTATAATAATATATTATTAATTATATTAATATTATATAATATATATACTACATAAATATATATATATATAATATATAATATATAATATATCACCACCTTCTTTCCCCAAGACTGGAGATAAGGTGCAAATATGCACCGGGAACAGAAAAGCAGTTGAAGAATTATTACACAAATTACACAATTCGAAAAAGAAAGACCCCCTATGTTTTCCGCCACCTATAGCTATTTTAGTGAGAGAACTGAGGGGAATCTGTGCCTTTGCTACTGTTCTCCTAACAGAACAGATTTTCAATGCCTTTTTAACAGTAATTCTTACTACTTCCTCACGGCAGACTGTTAATCTCCATTCAAAAGTTTACTGAGCGTCCTCTATTTAGTGATTTCAATGTACACAACACTGATGGTTGGGCCCCCCTCCATACTGATTTAGATGGAGGAGGCGGCGCCGAATCTTCAGGACTGCCGAACATCTGAAAGCAAACTAATTAATAGAACCAGCACACATTCCGATCGTCCCAACCAATTTTCTTGAACACACTTGACCTGTGTTTCCACCACTAGTTCTTTCTCTCTTTAAAGTTTACACCCCTTTTCGCTCGATCGGTATAATTGAACCACAACCCTTATATCTCTCAATTTTAATACTTTCTTTCTAACAGCTACATCCTGCCATATGCGTCTTTTCTGGCATTTTGATCGGGCCGATTGGAGGGCCTTGCGTTCCTTTCTACCGCTAGCTATAATGAATGACACTTTTGACTCTGATAATAAGTTGGGAGCTGTAACGTTGATGGTATGAGCAGGTTCATTCTTTCTCGACTAAATCTTTCTCTCCTCATAATCCATGTTTCGATCGTGCCTTGTTCTCGGCCATTCCAGGCTAGAGGCAGTTGCGTATCGGGGTGGAAAAGTCTTCGTTCTTCTATCACAGGGCTAATTTTCATTCAGCTAGGAATCGTTGCAGGGATTATACTCTTCGTCGAGCAAAGCGGGCTTTTATCAAACAAAGCGCGCTATCCTCCTGGTTCTCATTACTGATAAATTCTTTCGGCCCTGCTTGACAAAATTATCTCAACCTCTGGTAATTCCGGTTCCTTCCTCCTCTTATTCGATCTTATGGTTCTGTTGCTAATTGTCCAATTAAAAAGGTTCAATCTCTTCGGCCTTCCTATTTTCCTCCACTCCCTCCAACCTATACGATGTTCTGGCATTCCTTCCTTACTCCTCCTCTTTCAGGTGTGCCTATTGCCTTTGCTTGTGTGATTTACATTTGTCAGGTGTATGGGCTCCTGAATTATGAACGTTAGGAAGGCAGTTGGCCGAGGGCATTCCTCCCCGAGTTTTGAGTGAGTGTGCTTCCGTGCTACCCTTCCCTCGTTCAACTATATTCCCTATGTCTCAATCCTTAATACTCTCTCTCTCTGTTGTTGGAAAGCAACCACAGTCAAACCTGTTCCCGAAAAAAAGGTAGCCCGTCTGTTCCTTCTAACTAATGCCCCCCATAGCTCTCACTTATCCAAAGATCTTTGAAACAATTCTCAACTCATTTCTTAGATCATCTGGAATCTCATTCCACTTTCTTTTTCGATCGCCAGTACGCTTTCGGCGCTCGAGGTCTACTGGCGAAATATACTTTCCTATCTAACTGGTTTAAGGTTTTTCGCCCTCAGGAACATGGGGAGTCTTGCATGTGGCGCTTGACATATACAAAAGCATTTGACCGGTGTTATGGCACGCGTCATTGCCTCTCAAGTTCCCCTCCTTTGGTTTTCCTCCTTCTCTTGCTTACTTATGTCTAGTTTTTCTCTCAAATCGCTCAAATTGGCTGTTGTTGATGGGACGTGTGGGTTTTCCTTTTCTATCAATAGTTATCTTCACCAAGTTTCTGTCTTATCTCCTACGTTATTCCTACTTTTCATTTAATGATCCTCTCACCTGCGCCACACATCTAACTATCTTCTCGTATGACGATGACTCGACCCTTTCATTCTTCAACCCTCATTTCAATTTTTCTGCTCCCTCTTTTACTTATAGAATTGCCTCTCGTCTTAATCTTTCCGATTCTAATTCTCTCTGATTCTGGATTAGAATTTCCCGGGTGGGGCCCGTTCAACCTTTGCGAATTTCAATTCTTAAAACACAACCTTCTATAAATTCCCTTTCTAAAGGACACCTTTCTAAACTTTCCTATCTCTTTCGGTCGGTTCTCTCGTCTTTTTCCCTTTTAGACAATATAAAATCCTTGAGCGCTTAACATAAAGGAAAAAAAATCTTGGAACCTTCACATCACAACGGTTGCTAGGGCGGCCTCCAAAAGAAACTGGAGTTCTTTAGAGTGCGATGGACTTTTTTTTTCCTCTTCCAGTGCTCCAGCTATGCAATGATATCTAAATCCGCCCCTTGTATGGAATACTTGCTCTCATATCTGGGGGGGGTCTGTTTCACCTGACTTTGGATAGGGTCGGCAAAGGCCAAAAAGCTTAAAGTGTTTCTGGCACTTTTCAATTCCCTACTCTCCTAATCTTTGCGCCGCGATTGTGTCCTTTATCTCTTTCTACAGGTGTTACCGCCAGCGGCAGGGCTCTAGCGTGACGCTTTATTTTTCGCGTATCACCACCTTTACGAACGCCCCTTCGTATCACAAGCGGTGCTGTTTCAGCGCATAGTTTTGTGTTGATATTTTTTTGTAACTCCAGGCTTAGTTCGCGCGGGCTTCCTTTCTTTCCTGCCATTCTGGTTTCTTTGGAAATTCTCTCCATCTTCCTGTGTTTTTCCTTGCTTGAATTATCTCCTCTCACCTTTTTTTTAAAGTCTGCGGGTCCGTGCTCATCTGCGGAGTTTACATTAGTTGAGGAATATCTGAGTGTGGTTTGCACAACACCCCCCCCCCTTGAATTAGAGTTCTCCCATGAGTAGTGTTGACAAACTGGTAAAAAAAAAAAAGTCAGAAAATGCACCCTAGATCTTCTCGGGGCCGCGATGGACCCTCACTAGGGCATCTCGTCAATGTAGGGCTCATCCTTTGGCCCAGGTGGGCCACAACTATACCCCCTCACAAATATTCCGCGCCATTCACTTCCTGAATATTCCACCTTTCTTTCTTCACCTCTGCGAACCTTTTTACATTTCTCTCCTCCAGGGCATTCCCTAAACTGCTCAAATCCCATTTTTTGCTTCGGTTCACAGCCCGTTCCGATTCCCAACACCACCTCACCCTATACAATTCTGCTAACAACACTATCATCACCATTCCTTTCCATATGACCAAAAAATCTCAACTACTTTCATTTATTCTCTCATTTATCCCTTTTCTTCAGACCCATACAACTCCTAATTACGTTCATTCGGCTCTTTTATCCAATTCTTCTCACACCCTAAGGACAACGCCCTACAGATTGTTCCTCTGAAACACATTCTACGTTAGATCTATACATCCTATTCCAAACCATAGTCTCACAACTATACATAACACAGGTACAACATACCCTCATGTAAGACCCCGTTAGGCGCACTCAGGCTTAGTCCCTTTACATCCACCAAACGATTTAATTGCACCAGCCACCTTCTTACAATTCACAACTTTCCTACCCCAACACTCTGCACTATATCCGTTCCTTTCATCCAATATATATAATATATATAATATATATATAATATAATAAATAATATATATATGTATATATATATATAATAATATATATATATATATATATTATATATATATATATATATATATATATATATATATATATAAGTATATATAATATATATAAATAATATATTAATATATACATAATATACATAATAATATATAATATATATATATATATGTATATATAAAATTTAATTATAAATTAAATATTTATATATTTATTAAATATTAAAATTATTTTATATATATATATATATATATATATATATATATTATAAATATAATATATATATATATATATAATATATATATATATATATATATATATATAATAAATAATTTATATAAATATACCAAGTTAAATTTTAAACTCAGACACTTCTTCTAGCTGCTCACATTCAACATAACTTCACATGCGAGACTGTCTTCCGCCACAACCATACCTTAGCTCTTATCTACGTTTACTTCCAAACACCTTTCACACGGCATCCTGCCAAATTATCACGAAAATCCTCTCAAAACTCTTCTTTAGAATTCACGCGCACAAAACCAAAATCATCTGCAAATATATAATAGGTGGGGCACCCTCTACTCTCTTCCATCTCCATCATTCTAACACGCACCAACTCCTGCTACCCCCACCTCAAATTATTTTATTCATTACTTTATCTATAAAGAAAACGGAAAAACAAAAGTGACGAAACACATCACTGCCTCACTCCCGCCTACCCGCTATAAATATATATATATATAATATATATATAATATATATATTAATATATATATATATATATATATACTATATATATATATATATATATATATATATATATATATATATATATATATATATATATATATATATATATATATATATATATATATATATATATATAAATACACAAGGCCGTAGTCAGGGGGTTTGAAGTGGTCTGAACTCTCCGAAATTATTTAAGCTATAAAAAAATTTAATGGCTGGAATTCCTTAAATTCAGTTGATATTAATAAAAATAAATGATCACAGAAAATTAGGAGCATAAATTAATAGAAATGTATATGAAATGAAATTTGTGGTTTATGAAGAGTTGTTTGGCTTAGTGGCTGTTAAAAGCACTAACGGAGAACCTCAAACGGAGTCAGTACTACGAACATTAAAATGAATAGTGATTTTTTGATTTGATATCGACATGAAGGTTCAACAGAAATAAAGAATAGGTTTAGAGGTATGTAAGCTTTCGAAAATATCCATCGGTATTGAATGTTCATATCTGTTCACATTCATGTGGTGTCCAACACATTAAAACTTTATTGGAACATTGAAAGGAACTATGAACTATTTTAGTTTTCGAAGGTTGAAAATATTTCAAAAGAAAAAATTGGAAAGATTTTCAAAGATACCAAATTTATAAAACTTACAAGTATGAGAGAAATGATGTGGGTAGAAAGTTATTATCTTGAGAAGTTTTTAATGCAAGAGCTGAAACATTAAAAAAGTTTGAGATTGATCATGATTTTATGATTTTGAACCAACCTTCTTCAAAAACCTCAAATCTTTTGAAATCTGTAATCGCGAGTGAATATGTTGTAAGTTCAGTTATGATATAAGCTTTATTCTTCTTCACTCTTCCATTAGTACTATATTACAGTCTTTATCATTAGTGCCAGCAACTGCTCTTACTCGTATTGAAAATCTGATGCTTCTTTTCAAGCATTGTAGAAGTTGCAATAGAACTTCTGCTTTCTGTTAGTGAAGAGTTGATAATGCCTCGTTTAAGAATCAATATAAAGCGAAAAGTAATAAAGCAATTGCAACTCCTTTCAGTGGTGATCTTTCAAACCAGTTGGAGAATGAGTTCGTTAGCCATGCTAATTAATCTTGGCAAAATGATTTCATCATAATCTATTAAAATGTTTACGAACTTTGCAAATAAACTTGATCTATACAGTCATAATTAAATTGTTAAGAATTTAGCATATATCTCACCCACAACGTGCACTTCAGAATCATATTTCTCTACAATGAAAAGGCTCAAAGCATAACTTTCCTAATTCTAAAGGGAATGAAAGACTAACAGATCTGGCTTTAATGAGGGTTCATAAAAGCGGCGAAAAAAAACGGATAAAGCTATTAACAATTTTCTGTTCGGAGAGCAAATATAATCATTTTTATAGCATTTATTTATTTTTCCTATTTTTTTCTTTTTGAAAAGTAAATATTTTTTTCCATTTTGAAATTGCTCTCAAAATTCAAAGATAAATTATTTTACTCAGTTTTATTTTATTTCAGTTCCCCTAAAAAAATTTGCCCAAAAATTAAGTTATATGGAAAATCTGGCAACAAGCACCAACATTTTCCCATTTTCTTTTGAGAAATTTAATTCGAAAGATATAACATGCATAATTTTATATCTTTGAATAAAGCGAAATGAATTAAAACATTATTTGCATATTATGTGCCTTTGAATGTAGTATTAAACAAGCAGAAGAAATTGCATTTTGCTTTAGTATTTTGTTACGTATATCTAAAAGAAGTGCGTCTTAATATTGATGATTTGGCTTTTGAAATTTCAGAAGTCCTTTAAATAGATGAATTTTCTATAGATCACAAATTTCAAGAATTAGTAATATATACCTTGATATTATATTATATATATTTTAAATATTAGTCCAAATGACCATTATATTCAACAATAT
>JABUQX010135111.1:0-2500 GCA_015478945.1 Trachelipus rathkii | reverse complement strand
TTTGGTAATTTGAAATAATATTTTAATACTAGAACTAATTTTTAAAATTTTGCTTACAGTACATCAGTACGAATTAGGTTGAAGAAAACTTATGCAATGGACAATTTTAAAAAGAGTATCCAATAAAATAATAATAATAATGATAATGATAATGATAATGATAATGATAATGATAATGATAATGATAATGATAATGATAATGATAATAATAATAATAATAATAATAATAATTTATAACTATTAATAATCTTTTGCTTTAAATGAATGGTAAATTAATGCACTATATATATATATATATATATATATATTATATATATATATATATATATATATATATAAGCAGCAGCAGCAGCAGCATATATATATATACATATATATATATATATATATATCAGCGGCGGCTCTAGTACCGTTGCTACTCGTCTATAGCAAGAGTTAACATTAAAGAAACGATCGATCTTTTACAAATTTCATAATGTTACGAAAAAATTCTCTTATTTTATTGAAAAAATTGGTCAAATAAATGAAAAATATTATAATAAATATAAGCCTGTAAACAAAAAGTGTAGGAATAATCGCCATTAAATAACGCCATGGCTTTCAATCCTTTAAAAAAGGTGACCGTTCGTGCTCAAATCGAATAACAGAGATTGTGTGCGTGTGAATTTAAAGTATAAAATTATTTATATATTGTAGCCTTTGGCAACTCTTCTTTACATTCTCTTTATGTATAAATAGGGAGACTTTAAATTTATTTTAAACTTGCCTATATATATATATATATATATATAGGTTATATATGTTAAAGAAGAAGTATAGTTGATATATATGCTACTATTATTATTTTCTTTATTTCAACAACAGCAAATTAAGAAAAAGGAAATTAGCTATATACATATATATATATAAATTTTATAAACATAAGCCATTATAGCTATGTCATTTGAGGTAATGCTTAGATTACGACAGATTTCAGTTGCAAACATCACTTTTGATTCTATTTAAAAACATTAAAACAGATAAAAAGACAATTCCAAAGAATATGGTTTGAGCCTTCTAATGCTAGAATGGAAGTTTGTTTTGGAATGTAGACAGCTGATGCCGAGCCAAAGCCACAGCAAGACTTGTAATGGTAGCTTCATGAATTCATTTTATTGATCCTGCAATCTCCAGGACAAGCGGTTATAATTTGGGAGAGACAAAGGCAAAAAAGCTTCCGTAATTTTTCTTTTGGTTGTATCTTGGATATTTCTAATGTTTGTCATATAATAATAATAATAATAATAATAATACATACATAATATAATAATGGCACACATATATATATAATAATAATAATAATAATAATAATAATAATAATAATAATTGTTGTTAATCGGTGATGTGTTAGGGCTGAGTTTTCGTGGTGTGTGTAGAGGTCATGTTTTGTGCTGGTATTTTCTGCGTGTAAAGTCTATGATTTCGCCGTAGTAGTTACTATTGCAAGTGTTGCAGGGAATTTTATATAAACAAGGAGGGTTATTGGATTTTGATTTGGGGGGTTTTAGAACTTTCTTGATTAAAATATTGTTAGATGGGATGAGTCGTATGAGTTTGGGTAAAAAGTTTTTATGTGGTGTGTGTTAATGTAAGGTATGGGGAGGTAAGTTTTTTGTTTTATGTTGTCTTGTGTTGTGTTTAATTTGTGGTATTTTTTCCTTGCTTTTTTATAGGTGTTGTTTATAATGTTAATAGGATATTTTAGTTTTTAAAAGGTGTTTTTTTTCAATTTTGTTTCTGTATGTAGGAATGCAGGGCAGCAGATTTTAAAAGCACGAATATATCAGTATGAAAGGGTATCTATTTTTGTGTTGTGTGTTGTGCAATAGTAACTACTACGGCGAAACCATAGACTTGACACTCAGAAAATACCAACACAAACATGACCTCGACATACACCACGAAAACTCAGTCCTAACACATCACTGATTAACAACAAACCACCAAATACAACTCTACAATATGACAAACATTAGAAATATACAAGATGCAACCAAAAGAAAAATCACGGAAGCTTTTTGCCTTTACAATCTCCCCAATTATAACCGATGTCCTGGAGATTGCAGGATTGACTCATTACAAAATGAATTCATGAAACTCTCACCATTCTACAAAAGTCTGCTGCTGGACCAACCAACAGACTAATAGCTGTCTACATTCCAAAATATAGAAGAGATTTTGTTCCCATTGCTGATTCAGACTTGAAAAAGGTTATATCTGTTTTAATGTTTTTAAATAATTAAAGTGTGTTTATAAAAAATCTGTCGTATTAATCCTTAAAGCAACTCAGGGTTCACTTATCAAGAATATATATATATATATATATATATATATATATATATATGTTAAGGTTATATATATATATATATATTGGTTAAAATGAAAAAAACGCGAAAAGCGTTTTCACGATAAATGCGAAAACGGTTAAACACCCAAATTCCAACTGAACGGCGCTACCTAG
>JABUQX010135110.1:30000-33624 GCA_015478945.1 Trachelipus rathkii | reverse complement strand
TCTCCATTGAAAATCTTTCGCCTCTTGCCAGAAATATCTCTAACAACTTGTAAACTGTCTTTCCTCCTCCTTTTCGATCTGATGGTTCTGTTATACCTCCAAATTAAAAGGCAAATCTCTATCTCTTATTTTCCTCTAACTCAACACTAGATGATCTCTGGGCATTCCTTCCTCCTCCTCCTCCTCTCAGGTGTCCTATGCCATTGCCTGAGATTACATTTGATCGGGTGCATGGGCTCCTGAAATCTATGAACGTTAGGAAGGCGGGTGTATATATGTATATTATTTCACTAGATTCTTATATATATATATATATATATATATATATATATATATATATATATATATATATTTATTTGTTTTTTATATATATTTATTTATATATATATATATATATATATATATATATATATATATATATATATATATAATAATAAATATATATATATAATTAATTTTTATATATATATATATATATATGGTAATATATATATATATATAGTTAATCACCAATTTAATTTCAGTTTCACTAATTTTCTTTAATTTCTTGTTTTAGGCTATGGTTAGGTTAGGTTAGGTTATGTTAGTTATGTTAGGTCAGGGTTAGGTTAGGTTAGTTAGGCTAGGTCTGGTTAGGTAACACTAAATTGGTTAGGTTACAAACCTGGCCTCAACCTATCTATCAACAGAACTTAACCTAATCAACCTAACTTAACTCTAATTCTGGTTCCACCTACCCTATCCTAGTTTAAACAAAATTAAAGAAAATTAGTGAAACTGTTAAGTGAGTGATTAACTATAGTGTATATAAATATATTTCTCCATTTCTTTCAAAGTATATATATATTGGTTAATCACACACTTAATTTCAGTTTCAGGTATTTTTCTTTAATTTTTGTGTTAGGTTAGTTAGGTTAGGTTGCTAAGTTAAGCTAAGTTAGTTAAGAAGTTGAGCAGTGAGTGATTAATATATTTATCTTCATATATATATATATATAGTATATATATATATATATATATATATATATATATATATATATATATATATATATATATATATATATATATATATATATATATATATATATATATATAGTTTAATCACACACTTATTTTCAGTTTCTGGTATTTTTCTTAATTTTTGCTTTAGGTTAGGTTAGGTTAGGTTGCTAAGTTGCTGTCAAGTTAAGTTGTCAGTTGCTGGTTAAGTTGTTGCTAAGTTGCTGTTGCTGTTAACTTGTGTAGTTAAGTTAAGTTAAGTTAAGTTAGGTTAAGTTAGGTTAGGTTAGGTTAGGTTAGGTTAGGTTAGGTTAGGTTAGGTTAGGTTTGTTAGGTTAGTTAGGTTTGGTTAGGTAAGGTTAGTTAACCAGCGCAACTAACCTAACCTAACCTAACCTTACCCAACCTAACCTAACCTAACCTAACCTAACCTAACCTAACCAAACCTAACATAAAAAAAAAATAAAGAAAAATACCTGAAACTGAAATTAAGTGAGTGATTAACTATATATATATATATATATATATATATATATATATATATATATATATATATATGTATATATATTATATATAAAGATATAAAGATATATATATATATATATATATATATATATATATATATATATATATATATATATATAAATGCAAATGTAGTATCTTTTTAACAATACTTTTAATTATTTATTGAATTTTTTCATAATTTTTTAAATACCACATTTAAGCTAATATATACGTATGTATAAACAAATTTTTTTGAAAATTATTTCATGTAAATTTAGCCGAAGCCAATGTCACTCATAAATGTCGAACAAACTAAAGTTGGATAATGGGCAACAACGATCTGATAACTTTACGATTATCGGAAAAAACAATCGATATCTGATAACATTACCTCAAAACGGACTATTACCATATATATATATATATATATATATATATATATATATATATATATATATATATATATATATATATATATATATATATATATATATATATATATTAGCGTAGGCCTGGTATTACCTACAGGGGAAAAATAAATTTTGAGAAAACTTTGAAGACACCCTCTAGAATTTTTCCATATATAGTCACGTTTATTCTGTAAAAGTTTCAGCAAGATTAGGCCAAAGAAACATTCGTCGAATATGATGAATGTTTGTATTATATTTTAAAAATTTTAATTTCGATACACAATTATTATGATTTGCAATTTTAGCTTAAAATTTAGCAGATATTTTAAATTTCTTAGCATCTGGATATCGTCATCTATATGCGAATACAATTTGCAAAATATACTATTTGTCATCCTTATTTTTAACCAATATTTTGTTATATTCCTCCATTAACTTAACTCCCTGTTCTGCAAAATCGCCTACAACTTTAAGATCGATTGCAATTTTTCTTCCTTTCTGAAAGTTTTCATTTCTATTACATTCAGAAGGATGCATAATCACGGAATGTGTTTTTTTTAAAAAAAAGCTCGAAGAATCCCTTGGATTTCTGGTTAATGAAGTTCTCTATATCTCTTCCTAAATATTTGGTCCACGTCCCTGGGATGATCTGTTACCTTCTTTACATTTTCCTCAGACACATCATAATTTTCCTGAGCTTTTACCATCTTTAATTTTGTTGTAACTGAAAGATTTCGATTAAAAAATGATATGACAGCTGCTTCATGTGAAAGGTATCACAAATGATTGCAAAATTTATGCAAAGCTAATTTGCTGATTTCCTCATTAATATCCTTATACAAGTAAAGGTCTTTTAAGAATTTCAAATCTTGTACAGGTAGCGTCTGTCGCAAAAGATGAACGAATCTAGGCTTTAACATAAAGACAAACAACAAATATACACGCATCTCTGATTCTACTTATTTCATTTGGCAATATTTTAAACTGTTTACGGAAAAGAAAAATTTTAAGGCAATAGATAGCTTTGGCCATCCACCTGGCATGATGAAAGGCTCCTGTCCGAAAGATATACCCGAGAGGAATTCTCCGTTGCAATTGGCAATATAAGTTCCACAAGTTCTATAATCTCCTCGGAACTTGTTTTCCTTAAAAGTTTTCAAAGAGAAATCTAGAATCTTGTGTATTTGATCTCTTTTCTTTAACAAATACATCAGTTATACCTGGTGTGAATTTTAATTTATCCATTTTGGACCGATTTTATTTAAATTTCTTGAACATGAAAATGTCTTGACCAACAGAATGACCAATTGTTGAATCAATTATTGCCCTCAAAATAATTTCATATATGTGTTGACGACATGTGAAATACATAATATCCTATTTAATTTTTGTTCTAGTAATATGCATGTACCTTGAAATCGACCTTTGTTTGCAGTTGTTGTATCAAAACAAAAGGCTTCAAATCTTTCATTGACTTTCCAGTTTTCTAGTACCTCATATACGACATCAGGTTTTTGATGCCCACTACCCGAATTAATCGCTGATACTCCTAATAATTGTTCTATTACCCCAGAAATTATAATTACTGGAAGTCTATCTACGTGTTCCGTGCCAGTAACATTTGTCAGAATTTTTCCATCCCAGTGTACCGTTATATGTGGTAGGTCATGCTCCTTGAACTTATTAAATATGTCTCCTGCTATTTCATTTC
>JABUQX010135110.1:7500-15000 GCA_015478945.1 Trachelipus rathkii | reverse complement strand
TATATAATATATATTATATAATATATATATATTATATAAATAATATATAATATATTATATATATATATACTATATATTATATATATATATATATATATATATATATTTAATAAAAGAGCCACCAATAATCTGTACATCCTCACAGAAAAATTAATAAACTTTCTGGAAACCAGGCCTTCCCATCCTTCAGGAGAATGCACTACAATAAACGTATTAAATAAAAATAATAATAAAAGCCGCAGAATGGAAAACATAACGATTAAGGCAAAAAATTTTTTTTACAGAAACAGAAAATGACAGAAAATAAATTAATAAAAATAATTGAAAATAAAGTTAATAAATATGGTAAGAAAGCAAATTAATCACGTAAACTAAAATAAACAGAGTTACAATAATTGATGAGTTTTAATAACCTTAAATTAATCGGAAAAACAAAAAATTAAAATTAAAACTAAAAAAAAAAAAAATTCTGATCCAACCAACCTACATATTTCGGAATCTTTGTTCATTCACAATCTTAAACTTAGTCTTAACAACGACAGTGGCCCGTTTAATCTACAACTGCTATGAAGTCTCAATTTTGTGATTTTACATCTCATGTGTTTGTCAAAAGTAATAATACTTCTCAATTAGATTAGTGAAGTTACTTTTTTGGGTCGTTCAAAAATATAAATTATTACCTCGAGCCCATTTTACGATTTTTAGCTCTGCTCAATTTCCAAAATTATGTACCTTCCGATGGCTAGCCTCCGCCGTGCTGATAATCAGTCTAGAGGCCTCTCGTTGAGTCGGGTCCAACCTCAGTTAGCACTACTATTGCACACAAAAGCTCAACAATACTAACCTACTTGAATGTACAATCTACTTGCAATGGCGAACCGCAGAAAATTATCAGTAATAAAAAAAGATACACTAGGAAAGGGACGTACGAAGTCGATGTCAGATATCTCGCTGCGTCAGATCAGCTGACTTGGTTAATTATGAAATAAATAACATGGTATATATGATTCAACTAGTGCATATATATTTTTGTATATACTCATATATTATTAGAAAATTCGATAACTTTCACTTTTTCCAAAAAAATTAAATTCGCAAAATTAACTGCTCATTCCTATCTAGTATCCGTTATAGTATTCCACTAATGCAGTTACACTCAAACTTCCAATTATAAAATTATTCAAGAGATTGGCACGATGATTTTCGACGAACAGAGTGATGTGTGTGCTAGAGGAAGAAAATATTGATACTAAACGTTCAAGTAGCATACTAATTGCGGCATTCTCGACTCCGCGTCGGTTATTTATTCTTGCCGATTATATCTGATAATATTAAACAGATGGGCGCCTGACTGTACGTTTACGTTAATGACTGATAGAAGAGCGTCCGGGTGTGTGGAAAATCTCGTAAATACCTGAGACGACCTGTTTATTGTAACAATCGCCCAGTATGGCATGAGACTTTTGAATCTCGTCTTTTGGAATAACGTCGTGAGCTCATTTCTAGTTATAGCTTTAGTTATTTCCGATTAGTTTAAGGTTATTAAAACTCATCAATTATTGTAACTCTGGGTACATTTATAGGTAACATTATATATTATATCTTTTAATTATTTATTTGTATTTTATATTTTTATTTATTACCTATGAATTGATACTCTTGTTATATCCTACCGCGCAAAAATTTAGAATTGAGTTAAATTTTGTTGACTTTTGAAGAATTTATAATCAGGAATTTATTGTGTAGATGATGTCTTAGAAATGATTATTAATTCTTGTTTCGACATCTTATTAAAGTTATGTATCGTTTATCCAAATATCTTTTGACGCATATGATATTTTTATTTTTATTTATTTAGTCTAATATAATGATAGAGTTCATTGTATCTTTCTAGGTGTGTTAAGTAACGAGGAGGAAAAAAAACTACTAGAATTACGCTCTCCTCTAATACCTCGTTATGTATATCCACAAGAAATCACTTAGTTGTGGATTTTGTTTCTAGGGTAGGGTGTAAGTGCTATGGCACAATTCCTAATTAGTTGTTCGATGATTTTCCTCTCTCAAAAATAGAGAGCCTTTACGAATATTTATATATATATATATAATAATATAATATATATATATATATATATAATTAATATATATATATATATAATATATATATTATATATTATATATATATATATTTGATAAGCAATGAAAATATGGTGGGACAGTATGGAGGGTATTGCCGAAAGCCAAAATTGCAGCTGGGAAGTGTGTCCCACGTGACATAGTGGTATAGGAATTGGTGGCTAATACGGAGGGGTGCAATGTATTGCTTCGTGCAAGCGCTTGTTGTGAGAGGAACACCACCTACCATGTTCGGCTTTATATTTCTAAGTTGAGCCTCGCTATCACTCGTCCACCCACTCCTGCTAAGAATACGGGAGCCTTATCGAAAGCAGGAAAAATAATCAGTTGACGTGAGGCGGACCTGTTTATGGCATCCATAAGGTACCTAGAACAGCCTCCAGAAAGAAAAAGGCGGCAATTCTGGCCTCTTATGCAGTGATTCATTGCCCAAGTTATTCTTACGTAGCTATCGATTGTTTCTTATGAGAAGTTTGGAGCAGCTGATGAAATTGTTGTTTACAGCGGATACTATTGTGTTTTTAGTTAAGGGCTTTAAGATAGGTCGTTGAGTCATCTGAATAAATACATAAGGCTGGTCTTGATTAATGAAATAGAATTCGAGATAAGGTCAATCATTATAGCTATAATTCTGCCTAAAAAATTGAACAATTGAGAAGGAGGGGTATGGTAAGATGCGTCAGGAAAGAAAGCAGAGCACCAAACACTTTCCCTGTGGTTTTTAGGATTTTCGATAAATATAACTATTAGAAAACTAAGTTGATATCTTATATATACTAGCCAGTTGTATACATGAAGAATAATCTGATTGAGGTGTAAAGTAGACAACTTTATATCATATAAAAGGCAGCTAATATTCGTATGTTGTTAGACTAGTATTTGGTGAATAGAGTAGGTAGTTTTCGATATGTGAGAGAGAAACAAGGGATCAGAAATATTGTGGTTCATTAAATATGATTGGAATAAGTGCTGCAAGAGCGTCGAGATAACTCGCGGAAATTTTTGGTGTAACCCCTTCACCATAAGAGAACCCGGCAGCCCTTTTTGAAAAGGAAGTGATGTGAGTTAAGTAGGATGAGGTGTATTTATGCAAATTCTTGCTATTCACGCTGAACGTTTAGAAATTGGGCGAAAATAAGAGAGATTCCGTCGAATAGCTTCTAATGAAAAATTTAGAATAAGAAGATGATCGCAAGTTATTTCTCAGAGAAAATATCTTGATAATATAGAGCTTCGCATGGCAATTCATGTTGTTGAGTTAGATTTGGAAGATAATTTCAGTAGAGATTAGGACATATAGACCCGGTCGGAATGTGCACAAAAGTTATTCCCTTCGAAGAGAGAGTCGAGAAATAAGTACAACGAGATACAACGGTCTTATAGGCAATCAAGACGGAAGAAACCAATCACCTTGTTTGAATGTGGATCTAACAGGGGTAGTAAAGTGGGAGCCTGGCATATATTCGAGCCAATAAGTAGCTTTGACGTATTAGGGCCTGTGGAGTCGTAAAAAGTGGACTTGCGATCAGTACCCGAGATTTTTGTGGCAAGATTGACGTAATAGGTTTCAAGCACGCAATGACAACCATTTTCACGAGTTTTGAGTGTTGTGCGTATTTTTAGGTGTCATCTAGAATGAAAGGAGGTCCCCTAAGGGGGGGAAGGGAAATTTGGGGGGGACCCCCCCTTGTTTCAAAAGTTTAAAAAAAACCAAGAATTTTTTGGGTGGTGAACCATATAGGTTAGGTTCGCGGAAAGGAAAAGGTGGCAGTCTCGATTTCCTTTTAATGTAAATAGTACTGTGAGATTTTTAATGGTGAGAATAGAGAGCCATGGAATTACATCTTTATGAAATTATCTCAATAGCTAGTTGAAGTTGCCTTTCAAGAAATAGCAGTCTGGCACGTGCAATATATATAGCCCGGGCCCTCACATAAGAAAAAAAATTACAAGCTCTGGATAAATAGTAAACGATGTCATTTGAATCGAGAGCAAATGATAATTACATTAGAAGACTGTCTTGCGGAAAGATTCATCCAGAGCAAAGTACCGTGATAGAACAGAAAAAAGCACCGAACGTGGATGATATCTGTCTGAATAGAACGCATTTAAATAGAGAGGTAGCTGTCCTCCGGAAACCAAGCCGAGTGGAGTTTAAGGAGAACCCCAGTTCTCCACGTTTGTCATAAGCTTTTCAAAGTCGAATAAAGACATTCAAGAAACCATCCCGACAGTTGAAGAAGGCTTGACGCATGTCATGATCTAGTTTTAACAAGGCGCGGTCAAACGATTTTTGCGGAAACTAAACTAGAAGTGTGAAAAAGCTATTGTGACCACACCAGAACAGGAGAAGAAGCTTGAAACCCATTTTCTTCATTAATTTTTAAGTAGACAGGCTTCACATTGAAAATTTGGTCTCTGCGATGTGTCAACCAACTTCGATTTAACCAGATTGGGGAATATAATATTACAAAAAACTGTAGTACGAATAAGATATAAAAGTAAGTCTACTATACAGCAGAATAATAAATACAGTAGGCATTTCTATTTCTACACAGGATCCAAGTCCATGACTATAGCTATGACAGTGACAATAGCGACAAAAAGATAGCAATTATGTGTATGAAATTAAAGATATCTGTATCTCAAGGACAAAGACGATCGTCATGGTGGTATGTTGTACAAGTGCAGTATGAATTTCTTATGCAAGTGTGTAAAAAGACCGAGTATAGAAGTAGCACCGGTCGTTCGAGGTCCAGTGTGATCAAGTCTTTGTTACTCTCTGTCTAATGCGCTGTTGTGGAAGTTGGTAAAAAGACTCTGTCTGTGCTATCTAAATTTGCACTTTGGTTGACGAACTGCTTTATTTGAAATAGGCGTGGACTTTAAGAGCAGTCGGCTAGCAAGATTACGCTTACAATATCCTTAAATTACATCGTGCATACAGCTGTATCGGAGTCAGACTGCAGTTACAAGAATGTATATCCAGTGCCCATAAACGAATAACCCGGAAACAATACTGCATGGGAATGCGTATGTGGAAAGCGCCCACAGATACCTATTTTCTTTATTCATTCTCTTCCACACTTAAGAAACGGTGAGAGTTGTCAGGAGTTGAAAGTAGAAAGTCTAAAAATTTCGAAAAGGTTATTCTTCTTGGGCCTTGTTTTACTTAAGAGATCGACTTAGATCTTGCCGCAGCTGCCTTTAAAGAAAATCATGTTGGGGTTCGTGATAGTCTTTTTGTATTGCCTGTAGAGTTTTTACTTTCTCCGAGTTAGCATGTGCCCACTATTGACCACCAAGGGGTGAAAGCCATATCTGCGAAGAACACGCGGATGCAAGCTCTCAGCTGCTGTAGATGATAAACTTGTTGGAAGAAGTAAAGGCATCATAAGGAGTATACAATTATTTTTAATGACAAAGTGGGATAGCTGTATCCTAATGAAAAGTGAAACCCACTCCGCTCGCGTCCAAAACACCAGCTAGAAATTGAGATTTTCTAACATTGTGTTCAGTGCGAAGTTATATTTAGCTTATTGGGCAAGTGATCACGTGTCGTATAAGTAATCAAAGCGGAACCAGGTAAAGCGATCCGTAAGAAAGATGGGAGCAAATGGAAATATCTATACAGGAAGAAGAGTGTGTATCTAAACGTTTCATATAATAATAAAGTCCTGTTGTTAAGCATCCCAGGAAAAGGGTTAAGCGGAAATTTATAAAGGACCTAGACTTAGACGAGGTAACACAGTCACCACATAAAGGGTGGCGAATGTTTGAAGTTATCCCAGATTATAACAACCGGATGGGAAGCGCTTACAAAGGTAGCTAGTGGGCCTTAGTAAACTCGATTACTAAAAAAACCAATTAGATCAAGCAAACAGAGAGATGGAGGACAGATGAAATTTATGCTGCCTCTGCATGATTGTCGGAGTTTAAGAGAGACGGAGAATATGGGTACAGATTAAAATGAAAGTATTCCTGCACTTTTCCTTTCATTGTCACATCTTATATAGAGCGTAGCTGCGATTATGGCGACGGTTGAAGAAGTACGATGATATAGTCGAAGTTCCTACAAACATATGCACTTTGGTGTATATATTTATTAGTTGAACAAGCTCTTCAAAATAGAGTAGTAGACGATAATTCCATTAAAGGAAGGTGGGTCATGGTTTGTTGTTATAATAATATATGAAGATAGTTTTTATTTTAGTTTTTATTTTATATACGCGGCTAGGAGAAGTTGGAAGTGGATTCAGACCGGGAAGAAAAGGTTGAGACGTGGGTCCGACGAGGAATTGAGCAACAACCCATTGGTAAGGAATAGTCATAAAGCAGAGATTTGAGTTGCAACGCCAGTTTTGGGTGGAATGATTTTTCTGTGACATTTAGGGAGGCTTTCGCCATAAATGCGAATTAAGTTGAGTTCAACCAAATCCATCTTATTGTGTGGACTAGGCTGGTCGTTAAAAGCAAACCAAGGTGCTCATGTTTGGGAATGGGATCGATTTCAGTATCTGCTAAGCAAGCAGATTCAGAAATGGATGGAGAATATGGGAATGTTTCCATGGAGGCAGTATAGAAGATAGCCACCGGAAAAAGTGTCCCTTTTTTGTAAAAGAATTTGGAGTTACCGTAATGGATCCAAGATGGTCCGTTGGGTTACGGACGTCAAACAATGGAAACTTGATCAGTGAGCCATCTGGTGGGGATTTTAAAAAACTGTCCAATTTGTGTTTAGATTGAGGAACTTCTGGGTCTCCTTTCGTGGCCACAGCAGATTTAGAACTCTTTGGAGAACATGCTGTTTGCGTTTAAACGGTTTTCATTAGTGTTAAATGGGCACAACTGATAGGCAAAACTGAATGCCCAGAAAGTGCAACAGGAAGTGCAAATGCTGCAAAGCAAGATTTTAAAAAAATCTGGTTGGACGTTGAGACGTCAAAGGTGAGTTGCTAAGGTCGTTAAGGACCGATTTAAGTTTCTAGAATACCGGTTTCAGCAGGTTTCTGCCGGAACTCAGGGGCTCGCTCCAAAGGGGTGTTTGATCCTAGGAAGGTGTTAAATGACGGAAGATCATTTAATGATTTCAAATTGATTTTATCGTAATCATTTAACCCATATCGATGTTTAAATTTCTTCTACTCTATGGGACTTATTACATTGAAAATTATAAATAGAAAGAAAAACACTGGTCTGCATTTAAAAACCAATTAGTCATGTGTTTTTCAACTAATTTTATTAAAATCTTCCCCGCTATTGCTTAAATAAATTAGTTTCCTTTATTAGTTCGATATTTCTGATATCGAGCATACTTTTGAAGAATCATATTCCCTTAATTTCTTTGTTATATATTTTAGCATATTC
>JABUQX010135107.1:22500-33000 GCA_015478945.1 Trachelipus rathkii | reverse complement strand
TAAAACAGCAACTGAATTTAACCTCAACCTGGGCAGTGATTTTTTTTTTTTTTGTCACCACTCACAGGCAGAGATAGCCCAATTCAAGGAAGGGACAGAAAATAATAAAAATAACTAAAAATATTTCAGTCTTCTTCACTAGTTACATGCAGTTTAGATGCAGAAACTGTAAACAAATATTTAATTAAAAAAAACATTGAAAAATATTTTTTTTTATATTATTTTTTTTACAATAATTTACGAGAGTTGGTGTAGGCTGCAAATAAATTACACTTCAAGTATACAGTATACTATATATATTGTACTTAATTTCTTATATTATTAATTTTATAATGTGAAATCCTAATATTACATTTCTATTGATATTTCCAGGAATTCATGCTTCAATAGAATCACCAGTTCCCTTTCAGGTCCTCTCACAAAGCTATATATTTTCCATCCTATTCTTCTGTATGACACCAGTTGATATGAATAAAGATTACTGCCATAACGAAGTCATCTCAAAAATAATATTCCATTTTTTATAACATCTTTTTCATTAAGCCTGACTATATCACTTGTATTATACCAAAAGAAATAAAAGACTGAGAACCCAATTACCTTATTCCGCAAACGAAGTTGGTTACTAAGTACAATATCTGTAAGGCTATCGTTCGTCTGATATGGAAGAAATTCTAAGAAACCCAAAAACTTGGCAAGGAGACAAAGACTCTGAATGCCAGAACTTACTTCATCCTGAATTTGATCACCGTGGTCTGTGACAATTAAATAAAATCAAAAATCAAATAAGTGCATTTAATCAATTACCAACACTACTAAAATAATAAATCTGAAAGCAGAAAATATTTATTCAGTTAAAAAAAAAATTTATAATATTGTACGAACAAAATTATTACAAAAAAAATTATTATAAATTTTTAACTGAAAAAGGCTCGTGGGGTCGGACGAATACCTGTATTATTATTATTATTATTATTATTATTATTTATTATTATTATATTGTATTATTATTATTATTATTATTATTATTATTATTATTAAGTCTGACTTTACACAAATATCACTATATACATACACAGCAACATCTATGACAAAATTTCACACACACATTATTAGACACACACATACATACATATTATTAATATACAAAATAGCCATAACACAATAACAATAACAATAAATAAATAATACACAATACACACATAATAATAAATAATAATAATAATAATTTTAATAATAATAATAATAATAATAATAATAATAATAATAATAATAATAATAATTAAGTATGGATAATAATAATAAATAATAAATAATAATAATAATAATAATAATAATAATAATAATGGATGAAATAAAAGGAGGAAGGAAGGAGGAAGGGGAAGGAACGGCAATGGAACTTAATTGAAGGTTAAGGTATGTGTGGTAGTGGTATATGGTTCATCCAACCAAGATATTTAGGAGAGAGACATTATGGGGCAATCTGAACAATGTTTTGAACTGAATGAGTGGAGGGGGGGGGGGCTTCAGATTAACTGTATTAGGAGACTTGAATGGTTGGATAAGTGATCTAAAGAGGGATGGTATAACATGTGCATTTGGGGTTACGGGAGAAAATGACTATGATAGGTAAGGTATTGATTTGGTGAGTGAGAAAAGGAGCAAAACATTTTTAACAAGATTATACATGCTATAAGGAGGACATGCAGGCGAAGCATGGTGTCGAAGCTTTGAAGAGTATGATTGGTTTTGGCTGTTGAAGAAGGAGATGTTGAAGTATGTAATGGATATTAAATCAGTGAAAGGGTTGAAGATGAGACTATCAGATCATTATGTTGTTTTAGATAAAATTAAGTTAGTGCGAGCATGGAAGGAGAGGAAAGAAAAAAAAGAAAGGGAATGGGAAGAATTAGAGTGAGAAGTAATGACCAGGTTTAAAATGAAAATTGTATGGGAGCACTTGAAAATAGGTGAGTTGAATGTGAACTCTAATCTGAGCAAATCTGGACCAAAATGAAGGAATCTTGTTAGGTACAAGAAAGGATAAGGAGCTAGGAAGCAAGAATGTCAACAATGAATGGTGGAATGAAGATATGATGTAAGTAGTTAAAAAGAAGTATGGATAACTGTGCTAAAAGTCAATGATGAGGTTTCAAAAGAACGGTTAAGGAAATATATAAGGAGGAAAAGAGGAAGATTAACAGTTACATACATAGGAGAGAAAAAAAGAAAAGGGATAAATGAACAGTTTGGAAGGAGGATGAGTGGATACTTACAAGGGAAAATAGGAAGCTGTTCAGGGAAGGAAGTGTCTAAGGTCAAGGAATGGAGTAAGGGTAATCTTCATGGAATAAAGAATAATACTAATAAATAGGAATGGAGATTTCTTGCCTGATGAGATGGACGTGAGAAGTGTGGAGGGAACACTTCGAAAATCTGCATAACAAATTGGCAGTGATGAGGAGTTTGGTGTAAGAAGTAGGTATTTTAGGATGAGGTAATTAGTAGGGAGAAGGTAATAGATGCAGTGAGAAAATTAAAAAAATAGGGAATCAGCAGGTATAGATGAAATTAATGGTGAAATGATTAAGAATAGAGGTGAGATTGTGATTGAATAGGTAAGAAAATTATTTAACAAAGCGTTTGTGGAGGGTATAGTTTCGAACGATTGGAGAAGAGCAGTGGTAGTACCCTTGAATAAGGGTAAGGATGATAAGGGGAACTGAAGAATCTATAGGGGAATTAGTTTATTGAGTGTTGTAGGTAGATATAGTTTGGTATTTTGGTTGATTGACTGCATCGAGTGATTGAGTAACAAATTGTTGAAGAACAAGATGCATTTAAAAGTGATGGAGGATATGCAAATCAAATATTGATTTTGAAACAATGAATGTCAAAATGATAAGAAACACAAACTGCGTTTAGGTTTTATGGACTTCCAACAGGCTTATGATAGGATTAATAGAGAAGCACGGTATTGGTTGGTAGGCTTCTGAATGGAATCAAAAGTATGAATATTGAAAGCGAAGCGTGTATAAGAATAAACAGAGTGGAAGTGAACGGTTTAAAATTAACAGCGAAGTTAGTCAGGGATGTGCTGTCTCATGACCATTTTATTTGTATATGGATTGGGTGATGAAAGAATTAAAGGCAGGGGTGAAGGGAGGGGGTGGAGTGGAGAATTCTTTGCTTATTGTATGCAGATTAAGATTAAGGTGATGGTGGAAGGTGAGGAGAGTCCGCAATGGAAACCATGTTGGATGGTAAGCAACTAGAACAAGTGTTGAGTTTAAATATTTAGGCCATATGTTGAATGAAAAGGGAACGGATGAGGCAGGGTGTAGTAGGAAAGTTATGAGTGGTAGGAAGGTAGCTGGTGCAATTGGATCTTTGGTAAATGCAAGGGAACTAAGTCTTGAGTGCGTTAGGGCTCTGCATGAGGGTATGTTGCTACCAGTGTTAATGTATAATAGCAAAACTATTTTGTGGAATAATAGGTATATATCCAAGGTGCAGAACGTTAAGATGGATAATCATAGGAGGGTGTTAAGTGTGAAAAGACTAATTAAATGAGGAATGAGCTTATTAGGGAGCTGTGTTGTGTAAAGAAAGTCGTGAATGAGAGGATACGCGAGAGTGTATTAAGATGGTTCGGTCATATTGAAAGGATAGATGATAGTTGGTTGGTTCAGTGAATGTACGGAGGCGAGTGCGTTGGTAATCGACCGTCTGAGAGACCTAACAAAAGTGGATTGAGTCTAACAGTGTCTGAAGAAAAGGAATATGAATATAATGAATATAATATATGAATATAATAGGAGTAAATGGCGAGGCTTTGTGAGGGGGAATGGTTGTGGCCTAGCCTATGAGATAAACCCTGACACTGATGACATACCACAGTGGGGTGTCAGATGCGGTGTTGTGAAGCTCGAGGGTATTATCTGCGACTTGCTCTCACTTAGAGGTATGAGGAAAATGTAAAGGGATGCTTTCTTTTCGGCTTATGTTATGCTCTTTTACATAACTATCCTTTTCCCGGTGTATGTTGCACACCCCATTCCCAATATGTGGGGATTAATGGGGGAAGAAAGGAAGAAATAATAATAATAATAATAATAATAATAATAATAATAATAATAATAATAATAATAATAATAATAATAATAATAATAATCATAAACTATATTTTATCATTACTACTACCAGCAAATAATAATAATAATAATAATAATAATAATAATAATAATAATAAACTATATTTTATCATTACTACTACCAGCAAATAATAATAATAATAATAATAATAATAATAATAATAATAATAATAATAATAATAATAATAATAATAATAATAATAATAAAATAAAGTCAAAAATACTTTATTCTGTCAATGGTATTTATTACATAATACTTATCATTAAAATAGCAATTTAACATAAAAAGAAATACATTGACTAATAATAATAATAATAATAATAATAATAATAATAATAATAATAATAATAATAATAATAATAATAATAATAATAATAATACCTTTATCTTCGAGTTCAGATATCTGACAATTCATTTCATTCAACTCTGTTATTTTCATAACAAGAACATTTCGTAAATGTGTATTAAAACTATGATTAGAAGCAATAATTATAAAGTTCTTGAAGAATTCTTGTGACCCTGGAAAAGAGGGAACTGGAACTGGTCCACCGAACTGTGATGGCGTAATAAGGCGATGGAATTTATCATTTTCAGGGTCAATTTGGTTCAATGCCATAAGCATGACATATCTAAAGAGGAAAAGTGGTATTTTTATGAAGACCTTTTTTAAGTACTACTACTACTTACTACTACTACTGACAATAGAAAGAAAGGTTCTTCTATTGTTTTGAAACTTTCTATTTTTCATAAATGAAAATAAAATAATTTCGTAAGAAAATAAAATCAATAAAATAACAAGGTTTTGAACCCAACGATGCTCTTTTCAAAAGTAACAGTCTGAAAGAAGATATGAATTACTATTCATGGTAGTGACGAGACAAAGCAAAAAATAATTTCCAATTTCAATTGTGAAATAACAAAATTTCCAATGATGACAATTCCAAAAAAATTGCCGATTCATCCGAATCTCAATGTCAAATTTCTAATATCGTACTATGTGCAAAATATTTTGAATTTGGATGGTCTAGTGGTTAGAGCGACCGGTTACTGTTAACTCAGCGACGCGGAGTCCAGTTTCGAATTCCGCTGATGGAGAGTAAAATCTCCTTTGACTCCTTCAATTCATTGTTTTTAAATATCAATGGAATCATAACCTCGTAATACAAACAAATTACTTTCATTTACTGTTATTTCAAATCAAATAAAAAAAATGAATAAAGTTTTAAGTCAGAACAAACCTTCTGCACCATTAGAAGCTCTAAGCTGTCGATCCCCTTTACACATAGTGAGTAACTGAGACTGAAACAACCTCGCCAAATGTGTTAAATTTGTAAGACCAGTTTGTAAACTGAAAATCTGTTTCACCTTATTGCCCAAATACTGTTCGAATGACCAACCAGGAGTTAAATGACCATCTTCCCATAGCCTTAAAACCTATGAGGTTATATGTAAAGTATATATATATATATATATATATATATATATATATATATAAATGGAAGTAAGTAGAGATATATATATATATATATATATATATATATGCTCTTAACATATATATATATATAACTATATAACATATATATAACTGCTATATATATATATATAAATATATATATATGAGAGAATAAATGGAAGAAATTGAGTGGTTTGGTCATATGGAAAAGGATGAATGAAAATGATGATTGGTTGGTTAAGCGAATGTATAAGTGGTGTGTGTTGGGAATCGACCGGCTGGGAGACCGAGGAAAAGTGAGGACTGAGTCAGTAAAGAGATGTCTAGAGGAGAGAAATGTGGGTTTGGCAGAGGCAGAAGAAAGGTGCATAATAGGGTGAGTAGCGGGGTTTTGTGAGGAGGCTAAAGTTGTGGCCCACATGGCCAAAGGATGAACCCTTCACTGACGATATGTCATAGTGAGGGTCCGTCGCAGTCCGTGAAACTCTGAGGTGAATTTTCTGACTGCGACGAGTTCTTACTAATAAGTATAGAGGGGCGGTAAGGCTGGGCTTTTCTTTTCGACTTGTGTCATATTCTTATACTACTTCTGTTTCTGGTGCATGGCATGCACCTTACCCCAGTCTTGAGGAAAAAGGTAGATAAATAGATATTATATATATAGCATATATATACTTATCTATATATACTCATCTTATATATATATATATATATATATATATATGTATATATATATATATATATGTATATATATATATAATAACTGTAATATATATAGCTCTTCTCCAGCAATAGTTGCTAATAACATAATATTATAATATATATATATATATGGGTAGTAATAATATGTATATATACTTAATAACCTTAAAAAAAACATACAATAAGATCAAACTTAATATATATAATATATATATAATATATACTGCTGTATATGTAATAATAATAATATATGCATAATAATAATATAATAATAATAATAATAATAACTAATAATAATAATAAATATAATATATATATATATGAAATATGTATATATAACCATATATAGCAACATATAGCATATGCTAACTACTATCTTCTTGCTGCTGCTTTCATATAACCTTATATATATATATATATATATACCACTCTATATAACATATATATATATATAATCTACCTCGTCTCCCCCAGATTGGTGGTGAAGTATCAGAAAGAAGAAAAAGATCGAGAAAGAGAAAGTAGATGAAAATAGAGCGTTACCATTAATTAATGAAAACTCGTCGCAGTCAGGAAAAAAATCCACCTAGGGCTTCACGAGACTGCAACAGACTCTCACTTTGGTATCTCGTCAGAGTGGGCTTCATCCCCTGTGCCAGGCCCACAACTATACCATCTCATAAAACCCTGCCATTCACTCCTATTATGCACTTTTCTTCTTGCCCCATTGCCAAACTCTCCATTAATTTCCTTCAGGAACATTCCTTTACTGTCAATCCCACTTTTTGTTCCTCCTAGTCATCCATACTAAAAGCCACCGCCTTACATCCGCAGCAACGATATATCCATCTTTTCCATATGCTCAAACTATCTCCATGTACTTTCATTTATTCTTTTACTTCCACCTTTCTTCACACCACACAACTCCCTAATACGTCCATTCTTCATTTTATCAATTCTTCTCACATCTAACACATCCCTAAGATTGTCCACTTAAATACATTGTATCTTAGATCTATACCTCTTATTTCAAACCATAGTTTCACTATTATACATTAACATGGGTAACAACATATGCTCATACAAAACTTTGGTACACTCAAGACTTAGTCCCTTTACATCCACCAAGGATTTAATTGCACCAGCCACCTTCATACCATTCCTAATATACACTGAATCATCCGCTCCCTTTTCATCCAACATATATCTTAAATATTTAAAATCAGATACTTGTTCCAGTTGTTCACCATCTAACAATTTCACAGTTTCAGAATATAGTTTCTTCTACTCAATCATTTGCTTTAATGTAAAAATTTGATCTACACCTTAACCACATTAAAATGTGATTTGTTTTACAACAATCATACCTTCAGTCACTTGGCGCACTCTCTCAACCAAAATACCAGCATATATCTTCTTTACATACTCAATAAACAAATTCCCCTATAGTTTCTAAAGTTCCCTCCCAAATATCTCCCTTACCATCATACAAGAGTACTACCACTTCTCTCATCCAGTCCTTCAGAAGAACACCCTCCACATACTCTTTGTTACACAACTTCTATATCCAGTCAACCACAATCTCGCCTCCATTTTTTATCATCTCACCGGTAAATCCATCTATACCTGCAGATTTATCATTCTTCAACTTTCTCACTCTACTAATTACCTCATCCCCAAAATACCTACTTATTCTTATACCATCAAACCCACACACACATTCACTATCTCTTCTTCATCACTGTCAACGTTATGCAGATCTGATCAGTCACAAAAGCACAATCCCTATTCATTATTCCATGTATATTCCCTTACTCTCTCTCTCTCTGAACTTTTCGAGCTTTCTTCCAGAAGACCGTCTTATTCCTATGTACATCTCCATTCATCCTCCTACCAAAGTGTTAATTTACCATTTTTTTATTTTCCTGATTTATGTAACTCTTAGTCTTCCTCTTTTCTTCCTTATTTACTTCCATACATCTTCCTTTCGAAAATTCATCATTGGGTTTTAGCTCATTCAACCATATCACCTTTTTACTTTTCACCACTTGTATCACCTCCTCATTCCACCATTCACAATTAGACATTCTTACCTCCTACTTTAGCACACCAACATACTTCTTGCACTACTAACAAGAGCTTCTTTCATTTCAGTCCAGATTTAAGATCACATTCAACTGGCTTATTTTCTAAGTGATTTCACATACTTTTCCTTAAAACCCTGTTAAATGTAACTTCCCACTCCCCTCCTTTTTCCTTTCCTCTCCATCCATGCCTCCACTAACTTAATTTTACATAAAACAAGTGATCTGATATTCCCATCCTCAATCCCTTACTGATTTAATATTTAAAGCAAATTGTCCTATTTGAAGTACTGCTTGGAAAGGAATATAAGTAATTAATTATTTAAGCACTTAAATTGGCCTTTATTTGTATTTTAAAAATAAAATGTAATGTTAATTGGTAATTAATGGCAAAAAAGCAGAAAAAAAGGATACACACCTCGTAAAACAAATCTCTCTGCTTCTTAAAAGTCTGGAAAGTGAGGGTATCTGGAAAGTTATTTTTATTATCAGTTTCTGACTGGAAAGAAACACTTAATATCGGAGATTTGGAGTGTGATTTGACAGTATTTTTCGTTATTAGAGAATTTTCAATAATATCCAGCAATTTATAGCTAAATTCCATATTGAAGGCTTTAATTCTAGGGTTGTCACTAAGAGCTTTCAAGAAACTTCGGTCAAGAAGAGATAAACAATCTAAAAGTAGTGATAATGTCTTCACCGAAAAATAAATGCAATTGAATACGGGTATCCTACGTTATCATTATAACTTTTCTTCTACACAACTGCTTCAAATAGCAAACAAAAACATTCACAATTGGCATAATTTAAACACATAAATTGACTAATTGGAACATAAATTATGTTAATTATAATTAGCGTAACCACAGTATAAAGATTCCTCATTATGTATAGTATTGATAGATTTTTTATTATGGGTTAAATCTAATGAATTGGTTTTCACTGTAAAAAAATTTTCTGGATTATCAAATTTTTGCAATTTATCTATTTCTTCTCGTAACAGCTTCCTTTCTTGATCGAGTGAATATGATTTTGTTTCTGAAGTTATAAATAATGGATTATTTTTATTTTGTTTTGTGGGGACACCAAATTGTTAAGAGTATTTCGTTTTCGAGTAATTTTTTCACAACCCAAAAATAGTATTCTCTGAAACAAATGACACTATTGAAATCCTGGCAGTTCGAGTTGAAAACAAATCCTTCAATATGGTAATTGTGGGATTATACCGGCCCCCTAATGCCTCGTGAATTGAATTCATTAACTCACTGGAATATATACTGCAAACATACTTTCATAACACGAAGGTAGTAATTGCTGGGGACTTCAACATTGATGTAGGTAATAATATCCCTTCTTCAGGCAGCAGCGCGCTATCAAATATAATGACGTCAAACGGTGCCTACCCACCCTAATAACATTGATGGGAGAAACTCAACGTTAATTGACCACGTTTGGACTAATATGGAGGTGGATATCATATCGTATGTAATTAAAACTGACATGACAGACCATTATCCTTATCTCGTAAAATTTTGTTTCAATAAAACACGAACGCTTGCTATCATAAATTATAGGCATGATGATGAAAATTGTAGACGTACTTTTCATAGTAAGTTTAAATTGAGGTTGACTTTCATACATTACAGAATGACCAGATATGACATCTTTCAAAACTTACCTGCTTTATAAACTCTTTAAATACATGTTATAATGATTCATTTCCTTTAAAAACCAAAACATTACGATCAAAGAGGATTAAAAAATCATGGATAACATCAGGTATAAGAAACTCAATAAGTCAAAAACATAAACTCTACAGAAATTATAAAGGAGGTATCAAACCATTTCAATTATATAATAAGTATGAGAAACAATTAAAAATTGTTTTGAAGAAAGCAAAAAAGAAATATTACAATAGTAAATTTAAAAATGTATATGGAAGACCCAAAATCAAACTTGGGGCATTAATTAATATCTAGTCAACAAAAAGATAATCAAAAAAAAGCAAAACATAAGTTGAAATAAATAAAAACGGAGAAATATTAAAACAAAAAGAAATTGCCGATGAACTTAACAATTACTTCGTAAATATTGGCAAACTAAATG
>JABUQX010135107.1:0-15000 GCA_015478945.1 Trachelipus rathkii | reverse complement strand
ATATATAATTTATATATTATAGTATATATATGTATATATATAATATATATGGTGAAATCCAGTTTAAATCCACAATCCATATCTCAAAAACTACAATAGCTACAGGGAAAAGGAATACGTTCTTGGAATCCTGGTAAAATTTTAGTCCGGAAACTGTAAAAAAAAAAAAAAAAAAATGTGCAAATCATATAATTGGGAAGGGAAAACTTTTTTGTTTAATTCAAAGGATAAAAATCTAAATCAATTATTAGAATCTTTTTTCATTTCAACTAAATCTAATTTTAATATTTCCGAAGGATTCTTTAATTTTGACCTAATAGTAGTATTCTGCCAATCTGACCGTGGACACCCTTTTCGATATGAAGGAATAGAGGTATAGGTCTGAAACTTGGAATATAATCTATGTATGGGTTAAGCTCGAAACAGGGTAAATTTCAAGTCTCTAGGATGTATATAGGGGTGGCTCCCCCCGGGGTCGACGTGAATATGCGGTTACGCCCTTTTTGCGGGCTGCGATGGTGAGCGAAGATTAGGCTTAACGAGAGTTAGGCTTGAGCGTGATGACGTAATCTCGTCGTAGACGCACTCACACACAGACACACCCACACACACACACACACACACAGACATTATTATTATTATTATTATTATTATTATTATTATTATTATTATTATTATTATTATTATTATTATTATTATTATTATTATTATTATTATTAAACTTATTATTATTATTATTATTACATCTAAGAATCGATTCCCGAAGGGAATCGATTCTGAGTCGAAAACGATTCCTGCAAGGAATCGTTTTAACGCACTTTGGCTTAGGCTCAGGCTCCGGCTCAGCCTCCGAGTCCAATATATATCTATAGAGGTTAGACTTATCGTATTGGGTTAAAACTATGGGTGTTTTAGCCTCTCTCTCTCTCTCTCTCATGGCAATGCGGATTGTGTCACCAAGCCCAGGGTCAATGCGTGTGCGCGCCCGCAGGCGTGCCTGCCAGTGCAATCCGCCGCGAAACCGGCGCGTGCGTGCGCCCGCCGGCGCGAACCGACGCGAAATGGGCGCGTGCGCGCGCCCGCAGGCGCGCTCGCCGACGCGATCAGAAAAATTTACGTTTTTACATACCCTAAATCAGTAAATCAGTAAATCAAACTGCCCTCCCCTACCCCTTCCTCGCCTTCTGTCCATCCATGATCTAGTGATTCAAGTCATATTTTTTATTAAAATTGCTATGTTTCACATACCCTAAATTAGTAAATCAGTAAATCAAACAACCCTCACCACTCCTCCTCCCCTCTCCCTACCTCCCCTCTATTGATCTATTAATTCAAGTCATATTTTTCTTTGGTAAAAATAAGTTCTTTGGATAAAAGCGGGAAAAGAAAACAAGTTTTTATTTTAAAGCCTTTATAACATAAGTGCAAACTATATAATCACTAACATATAAATTTTTAGCATCAAATATATTTACAAGTTTATTAAAAGAAACATTATTTACAAAAAACATTATAATAGAAAAATACAGTATAACACCATATAAATTAGACCTGATAGGTTGTACCGGAAAACATAAGGTTTTCGACAAAAACATATTTTAAAAAAGATGTTACATAATGATTACTAAACATAAAATCTAAATGCATAGAGTCAAGGAAATATACAACATTTTTATTCTTAAACACAGCTATCCAATGTCCATTGCGCGAACATCCCTGGGAGAAGTGTTGAAGATAAAACCAGAGTGGTATCCAATTTCACAGAACCGAGTTCATTACATTGCGAATACACCTAAAAATCTTCTTTCGTTCCCGAAGGCGTTTAATATTTCTTCTACATTCATCATTAATAATCAAGATTATATTTCTTTACTCTGTCAATCTCGATGATTTGAGGGATGTTCCCAGATACACCGAACTGAGATTGAGGATGCTCAAACTTGTCCAAATTGAGGGCTCAATCTAATGTTTCTTTCTTTAGGATTATGAGGATGATAAGCATTTACAAGATGCAAAACGCCATCAGTGAGATCGTATGCATATAAATTACGTTTTTCACATAATTTCTTGAGAATCAACAACACTGCTACGTTATCGCTGCATGAAGCAAACAGTTATTGGGAAAATAATCGTTAAAAGGACGTGAAAATTGAGAATGTGAGTATTAATATATATATAAATAATAAACAGAAGTATGGTTGAAATTAAATTGTAAAATGATAATAATAAGTAAAAGAAAGGTAATTTAAAGGATTGTTAAGATAGTTTAAGAATAAGAATAAGGGGTTGCTAAAATTAATATTATTAAATTATTGAGGTAAAAGAATAAAAATTAAAATTTCGACATATTTCTAATTGAATAGATAAATAATTAGGTTAAAGTTAAAAATTTTAGTATAAAAGTTAAATTTGATTGGATATTTAGATGGGTTTGGCAAAGTGTGTAAAATATTTAAATATGTAATGGGAGATAATTTAAATTTAAAGTAATAAAATAGAGTAAGTAATTAAAAGATAGGGATTTGAAGTCTAGTGTGAATAAAAGAGAGATTTTTAAAATTAAGAGGAAATTAAAGGTGTAGATAATATTTAAAAGGCGACAGAGTTATCAAATGATGGTTGAAATAAGTATTTAAATGAGAGAATATATAAAAAGTTTTAAAAAAGTAAATAATATTAATAAGTGTTATGTTTTATCTTTAAATGATTTTTCTATGTTTTATAAATATTTTTCAATTTAATATAAAATTATTGATAAATTTAAATAATTTAATATTTATGAATATTTTATACATTTAAATATAAATAGTATAAGGTTTAAGGGTTGATGTTGTCGATTTTAAGAGGACAATTACTAGAAGACATTAAAAGTGATGATAAAGAAATTTGTAATAATGTAATAATATTTTAGAATGATTAATTAGATTAATAAAATATTTAGTTTAATAAATTATTATTAAATATATTAAAAAAAAATAAAATTTAAAATTATATTAAAAAATAAATATAATGACAATATTAAATATTAATAATTAAAATTAATAATATAAAATTAAAAGAAAATAATTATTACATAAATAATAAAATAACATTTCTTAAAAAATTATAATAATAATTTTCTTCTAAATAAAATAATAAAATTTAAAATTATTATATATAAAAATTTAAATTAAATATTTAAAAAAAAAAATTTAAATTATTTATATATTAAATAACAAAATATTAAACTTATTATTTAACTTTAATATTAATATTATATTTAAATAAACTAAAAAATTTAAATTAATCTTAATATTATTTTTATTTTAAAAATAATATAATTTAATAAAAAAAATGAAATTAGTACTTTTGATAATATGTTATATATAAAATAAATAATATTTTTTATTTATTTATAAACATACAAATATAATTTAAAAATAAACAAAATCCAAAATAATAAAAAAATAAAATTAAAAAGGCAGAAAAATATAAATTAACTTAAAAAAATAATAAATATTTCTATTTAAAATTATCATTATTATTTAAACAATATAATTATAATTAATTTAACAATATTTAAAAATATAATTAAATTAAATTCAAATTATTATATTAAAATAAAATATTAAATAAATTTAAATAAAATAATAAAATTAAAATATATATAAATTTATTAAAATTTAAAAATAAAATTAAAAATATAATTTTATATTCAAATACATAATATTCATAATATATATAAAAATATATAAATTATATAAATATTAAAAATAATAAAAAAATTAATTAAAATATATACTAAATTTTTAAACAATATATGTAAATTTTTATCTAAATATCTATATGAATTTAAAATTTTGTATAATTTATTTATAATATTATATATATATTAATAAAGATTAAAAATTAAATAAATAAAAATACTCCAAAGAAAAATATATACTTAATTAAATATAATTTTAATATTAAAAAAATTATATTAGTTTAAATTATTAAAAAAAAAAATAAATAATTTAAATAAAATATTTTTAAAATTTTTAATATAAAAATAATTAACATTAAAATAAAAATTTATAAATATTATTTTTAGATAATTTAATAATTTAAATTATTATAAATTTAATTTAATAATATTTTTCAAATTATTAAAATAATTTATAAATATTATAAAAATAAATATAATATATTATAAAATATCTTAAAAATTATTAAATTAATAACATAATAATAAATTATAATATAAAAATTATATTAAATAATTTATATTATATATTTGTATTAAATATAATAAATTATATATATATAATTAATAAAATTATATTAGATTATATTTATTATAAATTAATATAAAATATTTAATATATTATAATAACTTAAATAAATTTATTAATATATAATTTAAAATATAAAATTGAAAAAATCTATAAAAATATATTATATAAAATATTAATTTTAATAAATTATAATTAATTTAAAGATTATATTTTTAAAATAGTAAATTATAAAATATTAAATAATTTAATAAAATTTATAATATTCATTAAATATATTATTAAAAAATAATTTTATAACAATTAGTTAAAATAGAAAAAATATATTTAATATTTTTAAACTAAATAAAATTAATAATATTAAAATAAGATAAATAATATTAATTTTATTTATTATCTCTTTTAAAAATTATATAAATTAATTATAAATTATAATAATAATAAAATAAATTTAAAAAATATAAATAAAATAAATAAAAATTATATTTAAATTTAAATTTAAAATATATTAAATTTAATAATAATAATTAATATAATTTTATTAAATAAATTAATAAATAATTAAATATAATTAATTTATTTAAATTATTTTTAAAATATTAATAAACATATGTATTAATGAAACATATTTATTAAATTTATTTTAATAAATATTATATATATTATATAAATCTAAAATATCTATTTATAATTTTTAATAAAATTTAAAAATTAAAAGCTTATAAATATTAAAAATAATATAATATTATAAAAAAAAAAATATAATTTAATAATTAAAAAAATTTAAATTTATAATAATTTTATAAATAAATAAATATATAATTACATATTTTATTTTACATATGATAAATAGAGAATAATAAATTAAATAAAATATATTAAAATTTAAATTTTAAAATTAAATTATAAATTTATTAAAAGTATATAAATTTATAAATTTAAATAATAATATAAATTTAAAAAATAATATTATTTTAAATAAAATTTAAAAATAATATTTTTATATTTTATGATAATATATGTATAAAATAAATATTTATCATTGACCTAATAACACTAAGTTTTTTCTAAAAAATAGAAATCCTAAGAATATTATATTTTAAGGTAGATCAAATTTAATCATTGTTGTATTAAATTTTATACAAAAAAAATTTAATAAAATTTTAATAAATTTTAATAAATTAATATAATATAAATAATATAATAATTTAAAATTTATATTTTATTTTAAAATATTATTAAAATTTTTAAAAAAAATAAATTAGAATTATATGAATATTAATTTAATATATAATAATATTATAATAAAATATTTATTATATAAAAATATTGAAATAATTAAATATAAAATAAAATATATTTAATTTAATTTTATATTAATTAACAATTAAAAAATATAATCTTCATGTAAATAATAATTAATTAAAATATTTAATATTAATTAAAAATATTATTAAACTATTTAAATTAAAAAATTATAAAATTATATAAATATAATTTAATATAAAATATTAATTTATAATTTAATTTAATTAATAAAAATATTTAATTTTTATATTTAAAAAATTAATAATATATAATATAAATATATAAAACTAAAATATATTTTATAAAAATAAATTTTAAATTATATTATTATTATTAAAATATAAAAATAAAATTATATAAATATATATATTTTTAATTAAAATTTTTATTATATTTATTTAAAAATAATAAATTATAAATATTTTTTAAATTTTTTTATTATTTATAAAATTTATAAAAAATTAAAAAAAAAAATTATATATTAAATAAAAGTAATATTTATAATAAAATTAATTAAATAAAATATTAAAAATACAAACGATCATTACTATTTGATCCGCTTTAGAGTTTCAGTAACTATAAAAAAATTATATACTAAATTTTGTTTATTTTTATTAAAAATCAATATAACCTTTATCTTTTAAATTAAAATTAATAAAAATAATAACTATTATAAAAAGACGGAAATTAGTATAAATAATATAAATTTAAAGACAAGTAATACAATAAATATAAAAACTAACCTAAAGTATTCATAAATAATAAGAATTTAAGAATATTGAGTATTATTTATTGATAATTAATAATAAATCATAAATATAAAATTAATAAATATTAATATAAAAAGAATAATTATATATGTAATTAAAAATTTGTATTATAAAATATAATAAAAAATAATTTTTTATAACATTTAAATCTTTAAAAGTATTAATAACTAATATATTATAATTTTAATAATTGAAATAATTTATTAATGACCTAATTATGTCATTAAAAAATATTAATTAAATACATTTTATATAAATAATATGGGAATATTTAATTAAATTAATTATTTTATTTAATGATTATATTATATATATAGTATAAATTTATTAATAATTTAAATTTGAAATTATTATAATTTTAAAATTATATTATATTCCAAAAAGATAATTATATTATAATAAAGAATATTAATTATTAATTTAATAAAAATTTTAGATATAAGAATTTTTATATAATTTATATAATATTATTTTTAATAATTTAAAAATAATATTTAATAATTTATTAATTTAATTTTTTTTAATAATTTATATTTTAAATATTTATATTATAAAAATTAATATGTATAATAAAATATTTATAATTTATAAATAAATAATTATTTTATTATTAATAATTTATTTTTTTTTTTTTTTTTATTTTTATTTATTTTTTTTTATAATAAATTATTTATATTTATTAATTCTAATAATTAATTATTAAAAATAATAAATTCTTTAATAATTTAAAAAAAAATTTTTATATATATATATAAAAAATATAAATTAAAAAATACATATTTAATTAATATTTATATTTTTTTCTATTTAATTTTTATTAAATCTAAAAAAAAAGAAACTTTTTTTATTATTTTACATATAAATTTAATTAAATTATTATTATTTTAAAAAAATTTATTTTATAAGTATTTATAATAATTATACAATATCAATTTATAAATGTTTTAAATTAAAAATAATTTAATTTTTAAAATAACTTAGTTTTTAATTTTATAATAATATAATAATATTAAGAAATAATAGATTTTTTTCTTAATTTTCTAATAATTATAATATGAAATGAAATATCTAGTTAAAAACTCAAAAAATAAAATATGGATATAATGAAATGTGAATAAAAATCTGACATTCTGATTTATATATATTTAAAATATTTATAAAAGAATTTAGAAAAAATTAATAATAATAGGTAAAGTAATTTACAATAAAAATATAAATAATTTTTAAATGAAAAATAAATATACTAATTATTAATATTAAATAAATTATATTTACAAGAAATAATTATTTTAAAATATAATGAGTAAATTTAAAATTTAATATATTCATAATAATTAAAACTGTAATGAATAAATAATAATAAATAATTTATAATTTATAAGAATTAAAATAATATAATTACTGTAATATAAAAATATAAATTAATATAATTATTTTAATAATAAAATTGTTTATTTAAAAATAATTGTATAAAAATATTTATTTAAAATTTTTTAAAAAATAATAACAATATTAAAAGTTTTAAAAATAAATTTTAAAAGTAATAAAAATACGAAAAGTTTAAATAATAAATAATTTTAAAAAAATCAAAATATATATGTATACATTAAGCATAATAATAAAAAAATTTTATTTGAGTAGTGATAAACTTTAACTCTTATTAAATATAAATTATATATATCAAGATTTTATATGGACTTCTGTCCCATTTGTTTAATATTTAAATTCTTTATAATGTATAAAAGATAAAAATTTAATAAAAGAAATATAGATTAATAAAAATAAAATAATAACAATTATCTTAAATGCGCCAAGCGATTTATTAAAATAAAAGCTTCCATTATTCTTGTTATCATAAAGACATAATAGTTAAACAAGAATGACAAAAGAATTCCTAGTGTATAGCGCTTTAAATAGGATACATCATCAAATGAATTAGTCCATGACTTTCAAGAAATTCATTTAATGATTTTGAGTATTTATATTAAAAAAAATTAAATTTTATTACCTGTAATTATGTATTATAAGAAATAATAAATAAGAAAAATAAAGTTTAAATTAATTTCACATAATTAGTCACGGCTTATCAATGATTTTAATATTGAATAAAATTCAATATAATAGAAATAGAAGTTAATAAGATTAATAATTTCTTCTAGCTAATAACATAAATTTAATAAGTAATCAAAAACAAATATTATTAAAATAAAGAATTATAAAATATTTAATTTATATTATAAATTTAAAATATAGATAATAAAAATAAGTTTAAAAATATATTTAAAATCTTAAATTAATATTTTTTCTCAAAAATAAACAAATTCTCGAAAATAATTAATAATTAATAATAATAATAAAATAATAATTAATAATAATAAAATAATAATAATAATAATAAGTATAATAATAATTTGTGGGGCGCGGATTATTATAAAAGATAACATAATAAATAATTATATATAAAGAAATTAATTAATAAAATCAAAATAAAAAAGTATATTAACAAGATCAAATTAACCTATAAATAAAATCACTCTAAAGAGATTAAAAAATGGGAAATATATAATAAAAAAAAAATATAAATAAATATGAATTAAATTTAAATTTTTAATAATTTAAATTAAAATATTATATTCAAATTTTAAATAAAAATATAAATATCTTAACTCTAAATATATTATAATATAAAAAAAAAGCATATAAATCCATAATAATAATAAAAATTTATTTCTATTTTAATATTCATACTTTAAAATAATTATTTCCTAAACTTTTATTTAATATTGCTTGAGTAAATGTTTAACATTTTAATCTTCTTAATTTGATTTTTATTTAAATACATTCTATTTAAATATACATTAAATATATACTCTTAAATTGTATATTAGAAATACATTTTACTTTATTTTAATATTCTTTATTTAAGAATTTATTTGCATTAATTTTTAAGTTTTTAATTAAGGCTGATCTACTATATAGCCCCATATAGAGGGTGTAACTCATAGCCTAGTATATACCTACCTAGCTAGGGTGCGGTAGCCTATAGCTATATAGCCTAGATACGTACGCTACTCATAGTTACGCTACTATATATTAACACCCTAGTATATACATACTAAAAATCAAATCTACTAGTATTTGATAAGAAATGTTAAATTGGCTCTATAGTACTAGTATATATATAGTAATATAATATATTACATATATATATATAGATATAGAGTGAGGATAGGCTTTATATATATATACTATGTATATATAGTGTATATGATAAATATATATATAGTGTAGTTGATTATATATACTAGGTAGCTAGTATATGTTATGACAAGTAGTAGCATATAATTATACTTAACACTATAGCGGTATATATATATATAATTAGTATAGTAGTATCGTGAGGTATATAGTAGCGGGTATGACGTCACACCGCTAAGGAGGCGTAGGGGTATATCTATGTACTATATACTAGTATGCTATAGGTACGACTCTCATATAGTAGGGTCATATATCAGGCTATAGGCTATAATATAAATAGCGTATTTATATGCGTAGCCTATATATATACGAATATATACTGTAGCGCTGATACCGTATAGCAGGGGCGGGTAGTGGGCGCTACAGCGCTATATAAGGGTATATATCCACTCAGTAGAAGTATGGGGTAGATACCAGGTCGAGCCGCTAACGCGCTAGTATATATATATCTATATCTAGGCTACTATATATAGCGCTCACCTACTAACGGCGGGCTAGTACTATATATATATGGTACAAGCAGCATTAGCACTACTAGTACCGTATATATAGTATGATATTACGGGGTATAGATATAGGGCTGCAGTACTAGATAGGGTAGTATACCCTTATACGATAGGTAGGTACGATACCGCGGTGCCGTGAGTACGTCACTACGGGTAATATATATGATCACCCTCTATATGAGGGTGCATATGTATAGAGATATATACCCATAAAGAGCTAACTATGAGTAGTAGAAGGCTAGGCCGGTAGTGATAGTAGTAATATGTATGACCTCAGGTAGTGATAGCCTATGTATGTACTATAGTGAGTATACCGGGGGTACCGTCTAGGCATATAATATTAATATTAGTATAGTAGTATAGTTATAATATGATATATTATAATAGAATATATATAGCAATGTATATATATTATAATATAGAGTAGTTATATAATATATATATTAGGATATATAGTAGTATATATATATAGATGAGAATATATAATATATATGATATATATATTATAAGTATAATAGTTATAGCTTATACCCGTTATATATATATAGTAATATATAGGATATAGGATATATCATAATATATATATATATATATATTAGTAGTATATATATTTATAATATAGTATAGTTACATATGGTCAGTATAATAGATATATATATAGTGATATATATATATAGTATAATATGATAAATATATATAATATTTATAGGTATAGGTATAAGTATGATTAATAGTATAGATAGTATTAATATACAGAGTAGATATGTATATGAGTATATATCACTTATAGAGATATATACATATATATATATATATAGTGAGATTATTATATAGAACAAAGGAATATAGTTATATAGTTATATATAATAAAATCGATATATAGGTAGTAGTAGTATAGTATATATATTATATATATAATAAGTTATTGTATAAGTAGTATAGTATGATACGTATATATATATATTCAGGGTATATAGCTTATGATAGTATATACTATAATCGAAGTATCATAGAATAGTAGTAATATAGATATATATATATAGTATAGTATATGTATAGTAATAGTATATATGTAGGGTATGACTTATAGTAGGGGGTATATATATTCATGTCCGATGATAATACTATATAGTATATATAAGATAGATATATATAAGGCATATATATAGTAGGGTAGTATATATAATATATAAGAGGAGCTAGTAGGTTAATAGTATAATATTTATATATATATATATATAAAAATATATTATATATAGGTATTATAATATATATATATAGACGATATGTTATTAAATAGTTAGAGGTATATGAGTATAGTATATGATTACCGACTGGGCGAGGACCGCACGCGCATGGGAGCGGCGGGAGGTAAATATAATATAGTATAGAGGATAGAATAGATAGTTATATATATGTAGATATAATGCAGTAGTATATTAGTAATTATATATAGTAAGATTATAGAGGAGAAAGATAGTAAATATTATGATAACGGCTGCTATATGAAATCTCAAATATGAACGAGTGCCACTCCAATGAAGTGCTGATTTTTTCTAGGGCCACGGTAGTATACGAGATATAAGGTGTAGGTAGTATAGTAGTAGAGCGGTAATAAGTGGAATGAGTTAGCAAAAATAAAGTATGTATGGGTGGCCTCGGTAGAATATGCATAATAGGATAAGAAGCCGGAGGAACCGGCAGGATAGGTATGATGGAGGAAACAAATACTATATATATATTAGTGACCCTAGTACCTATATAAGTAACCGAGTATAGAGCGATCAGATATAGTAGGAAAGGATCCACCTCCGGATTCCTATCGCCAGGTAGATACTAGAGAAATCTCCTTACTAGAATAAGTGTGACTCAATATTAGCCTACCCTGATAGGGTTACGAACTATATTTATTATAATAATAATAAAAAATAAATTATAAAATACTTTATATATAATTTATTACTATCTCTTCCCAGATGGACGACCGATTGCGAATCTGCATGGCATTTTACTCTTTTAGCATGTCATCGTGCTTTCAAATCTACTATAAATTTTTGTATAATATTTACCTTAAATATTTAATACTTATACAATTTTTATATACAACAATAAATAAAAAATTATATTATTAAAATCTATTTATCGTAATATAAATTAAATAGTTATATAAATTTAAAATAAAATAAAAATTATATTAGATTGGATAAATCCTAATATTAAACCTGTTTCCCTATTTCCCCATTATATATAGTTGATATATACCTCACATATATATATTATCTTTCATTAGCAAAATCAAAGATGCTTATTACATCATTTAATTTATAAAATTAAATTAACATTTTTCCCATATAATAGGTTACATAAAGTACAAATTTAAATTATTGTGTATGTAAAATATATATAATATAATATAATATAATATAATATTATTATATATATATATAATATATATATTATATTATATATATATATTAATATATATATTAATAATATATATAATATATATAATATATATATTAATATTATTATTAATATTAATATATATATATTAATAATATATTATATTATAGAATTTATATAAATATATATACCTATATATATATAATTATTTTATATACTAATATATATATATATATTATTTATATTATATGTATTATTATATAATATATATACTATATTATTTAATATATAATATATATTATATTATATATACAATTAATATATATATAATATATATATATATAACAAACCCTTCCTATATATGTGGTACAAATACCATATTTCTACAAAATTTAACAACCCTTTTGCTGTAAAGATAATGCTTATTCGTATATCAGATAGTATCAGATAGAATATCATTCATTTTCTTGTTATAGTCCTCTCTATTCACGTCTGTAGCTTACTATGAAGAATTTATTGGTACTCTCGTATATTCATAGATATTGTAAATAAATTTGTGAGACTGTAATCATGTCAACCCTATCTTGAGTAAAAATCGGTCACTTTCATACAGAAAACTAATTCCTAACTCCTTCTCTAAGTCTTATATCTCCTCATGTAGTACTCATTACCCTTAAAACCCTCAATGTAAAATCATATCTCTTTTGTTGCAATTCTACGTTGCACTCTCTTCTCTTCTAAGCATAATACTAGTCTTTTTATTAATAATAGGGGTCCCAAATAACTTGCGCACTAATACATCTTTTAATTATATGGTTCTATAGTACATAGCTATAATATTATACTAAGACCCGTTTCACTTTATTTATTTCTTTTGCTCTTGTAAACAACTATTGCGATATTTTATATTAATGCCCTAACATACTTTATTAGCTTATTCCTGTCATTTCCAAACACTAGAATTTAATGCTACTTTCAATTAATTACTCTTATATGCATCATAATACTTTATTTCTTTATGGTCCACAGACTCAATGACCAATCCCCATTCATATCGTAGTTAAAATTTAATATATTATATTTGATAGAAATCACTTAAGGTGGAAGAAACTCATTAATCACATTTTGCTAATTAAAATTCATTTTATGCTACTTTATTTTAGCCATACCCTCAAGAAGTTTATCATATAGTTTCTATTATTGAATCTTATATATACATCCTTCAACTTAATTCTCCTACCTGAGGTATATTGATTAGGTTAGCCACTATTTTATCGATATTATATCTGCATATAATACTTAGAAATATTCTCATTAGCATTTTATAGTCCTACTAACTGTGTCTAAATTCATTTATGATATATGTAAGGATACAATTTAGTTGGCCCCTAGTTCTAAATATACCACTCGTTGAGACACTCACTCTTCATCTATTTCCCATGATGATAACTTATTTGCCATTTAGTTGTACACTAAACCGTGTTTATAAATATTCCACATAACCACTTCTATAAATTCCAACCATGTACCACTAGTATCCATACTCATATTGCCACATGAAATAACTTACTTTTCATTCATGACCTTTCTGACATTTCTAATCTATTATATTATAGACTATATATATTATATTATATATATATATATAATATATATATAATATATATTTATAATATTATTAATAATATATAATATATATATATATCTATTATATATATATAATTATTAATATATTATATATATTATTTAAATATATTTATATTTTATATAATATATATATATATATATATATATATATATATAATATATATACATATACGTATTAATATATTAATGCGGATGCGCGTTATCCGCTAACCTCTATATAATATAATAATTAAAATATAATAGTAAGTAAAATAGGAATATTAGTAGCTTAATACTGCTATAGGTACTAATTATAATAATAATAAATTAAATAATTAATATTAAATATATATACAAATAATAATATAATAATAATAAAATTAATAAATATAAATATTATAAATAATTAAATAATAATAATAATAATAATAATTAAATTAATAATAAATATAAATATATAAATTATAATAATTATAATAATAATTAATATATATAAAATAATAATAATATAATAGAGAGTAAATTATATAATTATATATTTAGTACAACTTTTACAAAGTTAGTTTCCTCATATAAATACATATTTTTTTTTCAAAGTAATAACTGTTAGATTATTTTGCCAATTCTATTAATTATTAAAATTGTTTTTCTCATGATATTTTAAATTACGATAAGGAACTGTATAATATATTAAACTCTGATGTTAACACTTTATAATTGACATTATATTTTTATTTTAGTATATTATATATTATATATTATATTTTATATTTATTTTTACCGTTTATATATTTTATTTATATATATATTATAATATATATATATTTTATATATATATATTTATATATAAGTTGTCTCAAAACTTGAATTTTAGGA
>JABUQX010135106.1:22500-38401 GCA_015478945.1 Trachelipus rathkii | reverse complement strand
ATATATATATAAGAAAAGATATATATAATATATTATTAATACATATATTATTATTATTTGAATAATGTTAGCATATACATATATATATATATATACATATGGCTATTATACATATATAATATATACATATATTAATACAATAATACATTAGTTATATATATATATATATATATATATATATATATATATATATATATATATATATATATATATATATATATGGTTGATATATATAATATATACCGTATATATGTATGGGGAATTCTCTGTGAGATCAACCAGTGAGGTACACCCTCATCTCTCATATATGGTTACATAGGTTATTATTATTAAATAATAATATACATATATTTATATATATATATATATATATAGAGAGGAGAGAGAGAGTGATATATATATATATATATATATATATATATATATATATATATATATATATATATATATATATAGAAAAAAAGAGAAAAAGAAAGATAGAGAGAGAAAGAGAAAGAATAAGAGATGGGCGTATTAAGAGCTACACAAAGAGAATAAACAAAAAGAATATATATAATTTATATATATATATATATATATATATATATATATATATATATATATATATATATATATATATATATATGTATATATAATATATATGAGAGAGAGAGAGAGAGAGAGAGAGAGAGATATAATAGAGAGAGATACAGAGAGAGAGAGAGAGAGAGAGAGAGAGAGAGAGAGAGAGAGAGAGAGAGAGAGAGAGAGAGAGAGAGAGAGAGAGAGAGAGAGAGAGAGAGAGAGAGAGGAGAGACACAGAGAGAGAGAGAGAGAGAGAGAGAGAGAGAGAGAGAGAAAGAGAAAGAGAAAGAGAAAGAGAAAGAGAAAGAGAAAGAGAAAGAGAAAGAGAAAGAGAAAGAGAGAGAGAGAGAGAGAGAGAGAGAGAGAGAGAGAGAGAGAGAGAGAGAGAGAGAGAGAGAGAGAGAGAGAGAGAGAAACAAAAGTAAATGTATAAAGTGAAAACGAACACTGTAAAATGTATAATATTGTTCTTCAGTGTAAAAACGTTTATTTAAAATCATTGACTTTCTGATTTTTTATCGATCAGTGCAATAGTAAGGCCATCTAAGTTTATTTAATTATTTTGTATATATTAAGGTAAGAGCGGAAGTAGGGCCCTACCCCATTCTAATGATCCTGATATATATAAAAATTTGAATTAACTTAAATTGAAGTTTGTAATCATCTTTTTTATAATCTTCGAAGGACTAAAAAGAAGACTATTAACAGTAAGTTTTAATCTCATATATTTATATTTATTTATTGAAGGTATAATCATATATATATATATATTTATATATATATATATATATATTAATATATATATATATATATAATTTATATATAAATATATATATATATATATATATATATATATATATATATATATATATATATATATATATATATATATATATATATATATAAAAGGAATAAGGGGAATCTGCATAGAATAGTGAATAGGGATGGTGCTTTCGTGACTGATGAAATGAATGTACACTAGTGTGTGGTGTGACTTCGAAAATCTACATATTACTGGCAGTAATGAAGAGGTGATAGTGAAAGTGTGTGGGCTTGAGGGTGCAAGGAAATGGGGACTAAGAGGATGAGTTCATTAGACAGGAGGAGTGAGAGTAGAAGATCAAAGTCGAAGAATTGTAAATCTGCAGGTAGATGAAATTACTGGGTTAAATGATCAAGAACGGAGGATTGATTGTTGAATTTTAAAGTTGTGTAGCAAAACGTTTATGGATGGTATAGTTCCGAGGGATTGGAGGAGAGCAGTAATAGCACCCTTATATAAGGGTAAGGGAGATAAGGGTAACTGTAGGAATTATAGGGGAATTAGTTTATTAAGTGTAGTAGGAAAGACATATACTGGTATTTTGGTCAAAAGAATGAGTCGAGTGACTGAAGGACTGATTGTGAAGAACAAGGTGCGTTTAGAAGTGGTAGAGGATGTGTGGATAAAATCTTTACATTGAAACAAATGATTGAGAAAATAAGGAAGAAGAATAAATTATATTTAGTTTTTGATTTTCAAACAGGCGTATGATATGATTAATAGGGAAGCTCTATGGCAGGTGCTATTGATATATGGTGTTGGTGGTAAGCTTCTGAATGGAATCAAAGGTATGTATGACGATAGTGAAGCGTGTGTAAGAATAAATGGAGTTGAAAGTGATTGTTTTAATATTAATAGCGGAGTGAGGCAGGGATGTTTTATGTCTTCTTGGTTATTCAATTTGCATATGGATGGGGCTATGAAAGAATTAGAGGGGGGTGGCAGGAGTGGTGTTAGAATGATGGAGAATGGAAGAGAGTGGAGGGTGCCCTACCTATTATATGCGGATGATTTGGTTTTGTGTGGAGAATCTGAAAGAGTTTGAGAGGATTGGTAGAGAGATTTGGCTGGGTGTGTAAAAGGAGATATTTGTAAACGTAGATAAGAGTAAGGTTATGGTTGTGAGTGAGGACAGTCCTCTGTGTGAAATTATGTTAGATGGTGAGCAGCTGGAATAAGTGTTAGAGTTTAAATATTTAGTATATATGTTGGATGAAAAGGGAACGGATGATGCAGAGTGTAGCAGGAAAGTTGTGAATGGCAGGAAGGTGGCTGGTGCAATTAAATAGTTGGTGGATGTAAAGGGACTAAGTCTTGAGTGCGCTAGGGTCTTACATGAGGGTGTTTTTTAATAATCATGATAATGTTGAAAATTTAATATACACAAACCAATAAGTTACATAAGATATCGTAATTAATGTCATAGTCAAAGCTAAAAGTAACGGAGTAACGGCACTTCGTTACTTTTCCTTTCAAAGAAACAGAATAACGATAACGGAACTACTTTTTTGAGTAACGATGCCCACCTATCTGAACCACTTTCGAGTAACTATTTTGTGTAGTAGATATATTATATATATATATATATATATACATATATATATATATATATATATATTATTATTATTATTATTATTATTATTATATTATTATATATATATTATATATATTATTATTATATATATTACATATATTATTATATATATATATATATTATGCTATATTATATATATATATATATATATATATATATATTATATATTATTATTATTATTATTATTATTATTATTATATATTATTATATTATTATATATATATATATATATTATTATTATTATTATTAATATTATACACATATTATATATATATATATATATATATATATATATATATATATATATATATATATATATATATATATATATATATATATATATATATATATATATATATTTATAAACAAATACTCTCTTCCTTCAGTGTCGGGAATGAGTAAAAGAGCGTGAAAGCCTTGTAATTTTATTTCACGCATCTGACTTGATCAGGAAAATATACCCCAAAGTAATGTGCCTAAAACATAAATAAAAATAATTAACATAGGGAATTCATTAAAAGGCAAATAGCCCAAGAAAAAAATAAATACAAAAATAAATCAAATGCAGATCAGAAAACCCATAACGATATTTTAACAGTAAATCAAATATGAATAGTTTAAGATTTTAGCCATTACAGGAAATCAAAAGTAAATAAAAAAATTTCCAATATGAAATTTATAAAACAAACATTAAAATGGCTCCTCTCACAGGAAAAAAATATAAACTCCCAAAAAAATTATAAAAAATTACATAATTATTATACACTCTGCAGGGCGCGCAGGCACATAAATGTTTACCAAAAACGATAGAATGAATTTACAGGGATAAAATAAATGTACAGAAATGACGCTAGTCATTAATCTTTGAATGAGAGGGTTTCTTACAAGTATTCTAAGATTTTGACGTTTAAAATGATTACAAGTATGAGTTACAACGCCTACTAAATTTTGAAAAAGGAAAACCGTAGAAAACTAAATTTTAGTATTGGTAAATTCTCCTTCCATTCATGAGTCTTACAATTGGCTGACAGAATGTTATGACACAAAAATTTATACCAAATATGCATAGTAATTGTTTTATCCATAGCATAATAACACTTCAAAGGGCTTTTATAATAGCCTGACAAAAATTCAAACTTTTGAGAGCTTATTAAGTTACAAATACTGGGATGCAAAACAAATTTAAATGTCGGATTTAAGATTTAATTATATGACCTATGGATGTCTTGAGTCTACTTTTAGCAAAAAAAATAAATTTTTATAAAACACCTTAAAAATTATTACAAAATACTCAAATTACAGTTACATGAAAATTTTGGCCAGTCAAAACAACTTATTAAAAAAATGAAAAAAAAAATGAGACCAAATAATTTCTTGAACTTAATTAAGTGACGTTTTAATAACAAACTGTTTAGAATTAAAATAGTACCGTACTGTATAAAAAATTACATTTTAAGAAATAAGATTGACTCCACTAAAAATAAAAACGAAATTACAAAAAAACAAATTAAGGTAAATTTTTTTTCTCCAAAACATGCATAACTATATGACCTGTAAATCTTGAAGCACACTTACAATTTAATTTTTACGACATTTGTTTCAACTTATTGACAGCTTCGAAATTCGCTAAAAATTAAATAAAGATTCCAGAACAAGGCTCTCAGGAAGAAATAAAAATAATATATATATTTTCCATTCATTCATATCTCAAAATTTATACAAGCAAATCATCTTAAATTTTATTCAAAGTGCATGTCTTATTTAAAAAAAAATGAATGCAAATAAGATGAGTTAACCATATTAAGAGCAACTCCACGTTCTTTTAATTAACCTAAGAAATATCACTTCCAATTTTATTTAATTAATTTAATTATTATAAGATAGGTGAAAATAAATACACTTTAAGCTCTATTAAGGATTTTAATTATTAAACAACTCAAGGTGGTTGGACTAGTCACTAGACTATTTATGAAAAAAAATGGAAGAAAAATGCTAACATAAATTAGATGATGCATGAAATTAGCCCTTTGATATTTTGTAGATTTTAAATATAAATTTTAAATGGATGGTAATGAGGACTAGGATGGAGGCAAGAGTTTACTCTAAGTTTGTTTTTAGAAAAGGAAAAATTAGCCATATGGGCCCTTGCTATTATATATAATTATATATGTATATATCAAAGTTAAAATATAAAAAGAAAATAAAATCACATAAGAACATATATTCCTACATAAAAATAATTTTTCCTAGAAATATGGATTACAAGAACTCATTAGGTCACTAGGGAATAGAGAGATGTACATAGCACTCCCAATCCAGTAGTGTGACTTAAATTTTTTTTATATTATAAGAATGGTATGATCTATTATTAACCTCATTAACTACTTTATAATCTTTAAATTTTTCCTAACATTGGAGTCCATAGAAAATATAGCAAACTGAAGTTAGGCTGAGATCCTAATTACTATTTCATGTTTACTATTTCGTCTTATTATTATTATTATTATTATTATTATTATTATTATTATTATTAATTATTATAATAAATATGAAGCTCTTCTGGAAGGAAGCGCGAAAGGTTAAGAATGAGAATAAGGGGAATCTGCTTAGAATAATGAATAGGGATGGTGCTTTTGTAACTGATGAAATGGATGTGAGGGGAGTGTGGAAAGAACACTTCGAAAATCTGCACAATATTAACAGTAATGATGAGGTGTTAGTGAATGTGTGTGGTTTTGATGGTGCAAGAAGAATAGGTATTTTGGGGATGAGGTTATTAGTAAGGAGGAGGTAATGGGTAGAGTGAGAAAGTTGAAGAATGGTAAATCTGCAGGTATAGATGAAATTAATAGTGAAATGATCAAGAGCGGAGGCGAGATGGTGATTGATTGGATTTGGAAGTTGTGTAATAAAGCGTTTATGGAGGGTATAGTTCCAAGGGATTGGAGGAGAGCGGTAATAGTACCCTTATATAAGGGTAAGGGAGAAAAGGGGAATTGTAGAAATTATAGGGGAATAAGTTTATTGAGTGTTGTAGGGAAGGTATATGCTGGTATTTTGGTTGAAAGAGTGCGTCGAGTGACTGAGGGGACTGGTTGGTGAAGAACAAGGTGCGTTTAGGAGTGGTAGAGGATGTGTGGATCAAATCTTTACATTGAAACAAATGATTGAGAAAATGAGGGAGAAGAAGAATAAATTATATTTAGGTTTTATGGATTTACAACAGGCGTATGATAGAGTTAATAGGGAAGCTTTATGGCAGGTATTAGTGATATATGGTGTTGGTGGTAGGCTTCTGAATGGAATCAAAAGTATGTATGACGATAGTGAAGCGTGTGTAAGAATAAATGGTGTCAATGGTGATTGGTTTAGGATTAATAGTCTCCTTGGTTATTCAATGTGTATATGGATGGGGTTATGAAAGAATTCGAGGTGGGGATGGCAGGAAATGGTGTTAGAATGTGGAGAATGGAGAGGGAGTGGAGGGTGCCCACCTATTATATGCGGATGATTTGGTTTTGTGTGGCGAATCTGAAGAGAGTTTGAGAGGATTGGTAGAGAGATCTGGCAGGGTATGTAAAAGGAGGGGTTTGAAAGTAAACGTAGATAAGAGTAAGGTTATGGTTGTGAGTGAGGACAGTCCTCAGTGTGAAGTTATGTTAGATGATGAGCAGCTGGAGCAAGTGTCTGAGTTTAAATATTTAGGGTATGTGTTGGATGAGAAGGGAACGGATGTCATGCAGAGTGTAGTAGGAAAGTTGGGTGAATGGCAGGAAGGTGGCTGGTGCAATTAAATCGTTAGTGAATGTAAAGGACTAAGTCCAGTGCGCTTGAGTCTTACATGAGGGTATGTTGTTACCTGTGTTATTGTATGGTAGTGAGACTATGGTCTGGAATAAGAAGTATAGATCTAAAGTTCAATGTGTTCAGATGGACAATCTTAGAGGGGCATGCTAGGTGTGAAAAGAATTAATAAAATGAGGAATGAACTAATTAGAGAGATGTGTGGTGTGAAGAAAGGGGTAAATGAGAGAATAAATGAAAGGATGAATGATAGCCGGTTGGTTAAGCGGATGTATAGTGGAGAGTGTGTTGGGAACCGACCGGGTGGGAGACCGAAGAGGAAGTGGATTGAGTCGGTGAACGAATGTCTGAAGGAGAGAAATGTGAGTTTGGCAGAGGCGAGAATAAAGGTGCATGATAGGAGAGAATGGCGGGGTTTTGTATGGGGGCATGGTTGTGGCCCACCTGGGCCAGGGGATGAACCCTTACATTGACGATTTACCATAGTGAGGGTCCGTCGCGGTCCCATGATGCTCTAGGGTGGATTTTCTGTCTGTGACGAGCTCTCACTAATTAATGGTACAGAGGGGGCGGTAAGGCTGGGCTTTCTTTTCGACGTTTGTCATGTTCTCCTACTGCTTTTCTTTTCCGATGCTTGTACAGCACCTTACCCCCAATCTTGGGGCAAAGAGGAAGGTGAAGAAAGAAAGAATTATTATTATTATTATTAGTTACAAATTTTATGGAGGAGTTCCATTCATTTTCATATGGAAAAATTTCAAATCCAAAGATAGAGATAAATTTATTTTAAAATACTTCAAATAATTGGAGTAGACCATTGGTGAAAAAAATTAAATGTAAGAAATAACGCTTAAAAAAATATGCTAGATATTTCTCTTACTAAAATAAATGTGATCAGGAGTAAACTTCCTTCAAGATTTGGCTAAGATCAAAAAGGGAAATGGAAAAATTTAAATTGGAGGGGTCATAATAGGTCCTATCAATTTCTTCAAATATTGCCTGTTATGTTTTCAACTCGCGAAGACACCAATTTACGTTACATGTATATAATATATGTTACAATTATATTATCACCAGTTGCTTAAGGCTAACTCCTAAATTCAATAAATCATGTTAAAAGTAGCAAAAATATTTTATCAATGTTTTTAATAATATTTTTTTTTCCTTTTTCATAATAATATTTTGCATTTGTAGGCCTACTCGGGTTAAAGAGAAAAAAATAAACGAAAAAGTGTTCTAACCAGCGAATCCAGGAGAAATGATCTATCACCACACATTAAAACGGCCGTGCGAGGAATAATCAATGCTCTTTCCAAGCAGTTGTTTTTTTTTTGTTTTTTTTGCATTTTTTTTCATGTTAAGAGTCCTTTTTAAAATTTCCCTTTTTGTATTTTTTTATATGTCACGAGTTGGTTAGAACATTTTTATTAATTTTTTTTGTATGTTTGCCCACTTTTGATTTCTTTATGTTAATTATTTTTATTATGTTTTAGGCACCTTATCTACGCGTACTATTAATAAAGAAATATCGTAGCTCAGATGTGTTACTAACCCACAAGGCTGGACTATTGAAAATCACGAAAAACACTATCGTGAAATATATATATATATATATATATATATATATATATATATATATATATATATATATATATATATAGCAGTATAGTATATATATATATATATATATATATATATATATATATATATATATATATATATATATATATATATATATATATATATATATATATATATATATATATATATATATATATATATATATATATATATCCACAGGTCAACACAGATGGGGGTGGGGTGATGAAAAACAATGAAAACTGAATAGTTAAGTAGAAGAACATGTCTTAAGTTGAAAAGAATCATATTAATAATATTAATATTAATATTAATAATAATAATAATAATAATAATAATAATAATAATAATAATAATAATAATAATAATAATAATAATAATAATAATAATAATAATAATTTTCTGTTCTCTTAATATGTTTCTAACTTGAGTAAAAAAATAACAAAAGAATCAACATACATCTACATATTTAGCACTTGACTTCTCCGCAATCATCGGATTGTCAGATTTTATGATTTCCATGTTGACAAGTCCTTCATCAAACTCAAATTCAACATTTGGTTCCTTCATTTCTGACTTTATTGATGCCTTTTGGTCTAATTCTTCATTTTTAATGTTATCTGCTAAAGCAAAGTTTGCTTCATTGTTGGGAAAGATCTGAAATTAAATAAAAAGATGTAAGTAAGCCTAAAGGAATGTAATACAACCAAATATTAAGCCAAGTTGTGCTAAAGATCCATGAAAAGAGGCAATCACATTTGAAGATCAATCAACACTGTCAAAAAAAAAAAAAAAAAAAAAATCCAGTCAATAGGAAGTAGATAGAGATGATTTAGGAGCATGAGTCTGGATTGGACTAATACTTAAAAATAATCATTTTATTTAGAGATGAATACAAATGAATGTATGGATGATTATCATCAAATTTCTTAAAATAAAGAAAATAGAGAATATCTCAGCAATATTTAAAACATTTAAATTAAAAAGGATTTTAATATTTTGATTAAAACCCATTGTGTTTTAGAATCATGTGATGTCGATGTTGAAAACTAGTTAGTTAAATGCAATTTATTTAAGTTTAACTATTTCATCAACAAAGAAATTGTTTGTTTACAGCAATTATTATTATTATTATTGATTAAATTTCAGGTGAAGGAGTTCATGTATTGATGAGGAGTTCAAAGGAAAGAAATCAAATAAGATAAGTGGAAAGGTTCAAACAATAGAGATTATTTGGATTAGTAGAGTAGTGTATCTTTGTAAATATTAATTAATTTAAAGTATGCATATTTCTCTTTTAGGGATTTGTATTAGAGTGCCCATGGCCTAAGATAATTTTATGACATTATTTCACTTAAGTAAATAAAGTTTTTTATAAAAGCTAATAATAAAGTTTATCTATGGCAATAAAAATCATAACACCAAGTCAAGAACAACTGCCCAGAATGTGCCTGTGTGGATAATAGTCCATTTGAACTATAAATGTTGTGTTATTTATGGCCATATTTAAGACGGATTGTTTGTAAAATAGACTATCCCTTTTTTGACGATTTTTCCACCAAACAAGGTAATACTATTAAAATATATTTCTCATATTTAGGGTAATTAGGTTAAACTATCATCTTAAATATTTAGATATTAATTCAATTATTATTATTTTTAAATACTAAAATAAGAGTAATATAAAACTTTCTTTGCATATTTTTGCACTGCTTCTCCACCATCCAATTGAGACCTCAGAATCTTTGGAGGGTGACTGTTTTTGACTCTGCCATGAAAAATCTTTTGGCATAAAAATAGTTAGAAAAAGAGGGTGTGAAAAACGCAGAGGCCATTTATAATATATATAGATATTAAATTTTATTTTATAAGAAACTTTTTGAAGAATATTCGTGAAATCTCATTATTATTATTATTTATTTATTTTTTTTTATGGGTTTACCACCTCTCACAGGCAAAGCCCTTTTCAAGGAGGGGGCTGAACAATAAAGTGAATAATATAACAAAATGAAAAGCTTTTCTGAAAATAACGTAGATCTCTCGGATTAGCGCAGATGGAGTCCTTAAAGAGGGGAAGATTAAATGCAGCTGAAAAAACATAATGGTAGGGAATTCCACAACATAGAGGTAGCTGGAAAGGAGTAACCAAAACGAGCGAGTATGGAATTTTCAATGCTGACACAATATTTATGCGCAAGCAAAGAACCCATTGTGCTATGTGGGCGTCTCAGTGGTGGTGGTGGTAAGAGTGGACAACTCCCTCAAGCACCTGCTATTGTAATACCTATAGTAAAGAGATGGTGTGCATGACATACAGGGCCAAGGGAGTTAGAAAGGAGGGGGCAGTTTATTAGTCCTACCCTATATATAGCTTTAGACTCAACCATATCGAAAAGAAGGGTGGAACTGCCCCCCCACCCCCAAAAAATATGAGAAAAGTACTCCATACAAGGACGAATAAGGCCATTAAATAACTGAAATAACTGTTCTGAAGAAATAAAATCCCACAATCTGAACAGAACACCCAGTTTCTTTGCTGCTGCCTTGGCAACCATTGTGATGTGAGGTTTCCAAGATAATTTGATAATTCTTCTCACACTTAACATGCCCTTAAGATATTATCCATTTGAACACATTGCACCATAGATCTACACCTCTTATACCACACCATATCATCACCATAAACCTTTTGCAAAGCCTCAATGATTTGCGAAGTTGTCCACTCAAACTTAAAAAGGAATTTTAAGATGGCACTCACCTCAAAACTCATGTTTTTCATGGGTAAAAAAAATGACGCTTTTTCAAAGGCATCTGCAGTACATAATGATAGATGAATGAATAAAATAACCAGTTGGATATCATCATTATAGACTGGAGAAAAGACCAATCATATTTTATTGTGAAAAATGCTTGATGTGTTTGCCTATGACCACTTTTTACATACCGTACTTCTTGACTCCTCATATATATATATATATATATATATATATATATATATATATATATATATATATATATATATATATATATATATATATATATATATATATATATATATATATATATATATATATATATAGTTTTTTGTTCTCTCTTTTTTAGGTTCTGTCTTTTGTGTGTTTGGCTGGTTCTGCTTCTGCATGGCTTCTGCTTTTTATGTGTTTAAGACCCCATGAGCTGTTTCTTCTTGGTCACGCAAGCATGCTTTGTTTTTTATTATTTTAATTGTTATTACAAATATTTATTTTTCTATCCCATCAGGTTTCTTTGATGGCCCTTTTGATATTGTTTAATGATTAACTTAAGAATATATTAACGTAAACTGAGTTTTTGATTAGGGTTGTGAGAGTGTAGGGATAGGAAAGATAGGAGGGTCTGGTACAAGGGGACTTTGTGGAAGGGTATTGTTTGTACAGGTCCTGGAGTACTTTTCCTAAACTTGATAACACAAATCTTTTGTATATAGTTATTTCATGTTATTATTTATCACAGAAAATAAGAAGAAAAAGAACCTGTTATTTTTTATATAAATTAATTTCAAGAACTGTTTAACTACACTTATTGGATGACATATGAAAGGTGAGATTAATTTGGTGTGTATTGTGTAATACTAGTAGGGTAAAGGTTTGTGGTTAGGAGAATTTTTTTTTTTTAGTGGTAGCAGAGCATAGTTGCGCTATGCTACATCAAGCTACAGGAGATAATGGGCAGTGATAAGGAGTTGGAAGCGTCTGGAAGTGGTGAAAGCAAAGAAGTAAGAACAAGAAGGGCTTGTCCCCCCTTTAAAGTTTAGAGGGGATATGTGTGACAGTAATGTATATGAGATGTGGAAGAAAAAAGTGAATCTATGGTATAAGATTGAAGGAAAAAATTGGGAGAGTCCTGCGGGTGAGGTATTATTGAGTTTGGGAGACAAGGCATTTGAAGGTGTATGTGATGTAGAATGGGGGGTTTGGAGAAAGTAGAAAGTGTGAGGAAAATTATGGATGAGTTAGATAAAAAGTATGGGAAAGAGCAACAGCATGATCGGTATGATAGAATTCTTGAATTTTTCTATATCAAGAGAGGAGTAGATGAGACTATGAGAGTATGTAAATAGGTATGAAGTGATAGAGAAAAAGTGTAAAATTGTTGGAGAGGTTGACTTGGGAGAGGATATGAAGTGTGTTCACTTATTAGAGGGAGCGAATGTGGATAACAATCAGAGGCAAATGGTATTAGCATATTGTGGGAAGGATGCTTGGGAGTTCAAGGTGTTTAAGGATGCTCTGTTGAATATATGCGAAGGTTTTGGTAATAGGAGTGTGAACAAAAGAAGTGGATGGGTAAGCAAAGAGAGACAAGAACAAAAGGGAGAATGTGAACATGGTGCAGAACAGAGGATGAATAAAAGGGATCAGTATGGAAGAGTGATCAAGTGTGTTGTCTGTGGATCTTTGTACCATTTTGGTTTTAATTGTCCTCAGAGTTTTCAGTATAAAAGAGTGAATGTTAGAGGAGGAGTAGGGAACAGAAATAAACAAATGATGTACGACAAAGGAAATGGGTGAAAAAGAAAGAGCGAAGAGAGAGAATGTTGGAATGAAAGAAAGAAATAAAGTGTATTTCAATAAGAATTATGTAGAAAGTGAGGAGGATGGAGAGATATGTGCGATAATAGATACTGGATGTGCTCAGAATGTAATTGGTTAAAAGTGACTAGGCCGAGTAGTGGGAGATCTGAATAACTGGGAGAGAGGAAGTTATTGAGTCAAAGGAAGACATAAATGTAAATTATGTTTGGTGAAACGAATTATAAAGGTGTGAGAAGAATGAATATACTGTGCTGTATAAATGGTAAATGTTTTTCTTTAAGGACTGAGGTCGTTCAGGGTGATGTTCCGTGGTTGTTGGGTTATGAATCTTTGCAGAATATGGATATAGGTCTGGGATCCCTGGTTTCAAAGAATCATGCCCCTACTCACCTCCTGCAATTAACACCCAGCATTCGCATGTGGCCCCAGAATTATCTGTATATATATTCCACCTTTTTATTCTTGGGGTCTGTAAGAATGATGTACATGCCCCAACTCCTTATATTAGTATGTGATATAGAATCTATTCCAGGCCCCAGACATTTATCTGCCCAAATTGCAATAGACCTTTCACTTGAGGCAAACCTAAATACTTTGTAACAAATGCAGACTCTGGTTTCAAACAGGATGTACTAATCTACAAACCTTTGATCAATATTCCCCAACATGATCCAGTTAATCATGCGGAGACTTACACACACAAATTCAAATCCCCCCCCTACATAACTCAACCAACATATTTCAATTAAATATAAACAGTATCAAGAATAAACATTGAACTTCTCCATACATTAAATAAGTTCAATATATACATTGCACTAATTCAGGAATCCAATCTTAAACCAAACACCTACCGTACCTCTCAGATTTTCCCAATTACACAAGCCTAAGACTAGATAAAGACCCACCAAAGCTTAGTCTAGTTTTGCTCATCCACAAAAACATCCAATTTCGCAACACCAAAGGTCACACACAACAAATCATGAACAATGACCAAATCTCCACGTTCCAATTAATAGAAGTTAAAATCAATAAAAAAAACATAAATCTAATTAATGTCTACAGATATCCCTCACCTCACCTCTGAACTCTGCCCCCAGAACTACGCCCCTGACCTATCACCCCTAACTCAATATAACAATCTGATACTGGCTGTGGACTTCAATGCCCATCACCCTGCATGACTCAACACAAACACACATTCTCCAAGAGGTGATACTCTCATAAACAACTTACACACACTCAGCATCCTCAACAACAGAAACCAACCCACGCAACAACCCTTCCAACATAATCAGAACCACATGTCCTCTGACATCTTTTTGTTTCCCCCAAATTCTCAGCTCGCAGCAACATGGCAAACCTTTCATGCTCTATCCTCTGATCACAATTCATCATAAACACACACACACACACACACACACACACATCCTTTAAAAAGACTTACACTAACTTAAAGGAAAGCAAACTGCCAGGCTTACACTGAATTAATAGAACAAGAACTACATTCCCACCAAAGTATAAACTTTACATCTCTCAACAAAGCAATACAACACTTCAATAAAACCATTCTAAAGGCATCCAAAACATACATCCCCCAAGGCTACTGCAGACATTTCAATCCCAATTTCTCTCCAGAAATAGATACCTCAATAAAACAATGAAATTCCCTCAGACAAAATAGACAACCAAACCTAAACCAAATCAACCAAGTCATAAACCTCAACAATTGAATAAACAATTTAATTACCTCTAAACAAAAATAAAAACTGGCAACAATAAACAAAAACATACACCATGGAACTAACACAAAAAAAATGTACTGAACAATAATGAAAATCAACACCTCACAAACACAGCCTCCACCAACCCATGAAGCCATCTGTAAACAGAACAATAAAATCTTCAGCCCTAAAAATCAATGCAATCTCCTCATGTCACACTACTCTAAAATCAGCCATAAACCTCCAACTCCTACAAACGGATTAACAACTAAACGACTTAAAAAACTAAAGAACAACCAAGAAGCCCCCATTCACTCTGCTAAAAAGTACTTAACACCATCAAAATCCTCAAAAATTCACGAGCAGAAGGGCCAGACAAAATATCCAAGATCCACCTCAAACACCTTGGAACTAAAGCCATAGCATTATTAACTCAAATATTCAATACCATCTGGCAAACTAATACCATCCAACCATTCTGGAAACACACACACATAATCCCCATACTAAAAACCTAATAAACCACCCAACACCCCTGTCTCATATAGACCTATATCATTACCTTCTACTATATCTAAAGTTTTTGAGAGGTTGATCCTGAATAGAATCGCTCCCTTTATCCCCCTCTCAGATACACAACATGGATTCAGACCAAAACACTCCACTACATAACTACTTACTGACCTGACACAAAACATCTTCAGAGGTTTCAACCAAAATCTACCACCCTCTCACACTCTCCTGGTGGCAATAGACAAACAAAGCATTCAAAAAAGTCCCACGTCACCTTCTAATAAATGAAGCTTTAAATACAGAAATTAACATCAATGATAAGAAAATAATAGCAAACTTCCTATCCAGTTGCATAGCTAGTTATACAAGGGCGCCATACCTCTCGTACCTACATATTATATTATGGTATCTCCCAGGGCATCATCCTATCACATTCTCTTTAATCTATTTATGCACAATCTACCACAACCCACATCCACCTCTATAAAAATCAATAGTTATGCAGATGACCTAACAATTACAGCCCAAAGTCCCTCTATAAACACAGCAATACATAAACCAATTGGAGCAATGGCTGTCAAGAAACAGAATGACAGCCTCTCCTTAAAAATTCTCCATCACATTACTCACTCGTAACAAAAGAGTCAAACACCCATCCAACAGTTCTCCTTTCAAACAACAAGACTCCCCCCCACCCCCTCATTAA
>JABUQX010135106.1:0-15000 GCA_015478945.1 Trachelipus rathkii | reverse complement strand
CTACTGCAATGTATCTTAATGTCATAATTAGTGAAAACATTCATTATTAATGTCATAATTCGTGAAAACATTCATTATTAATGTCATAATTAACGTCAAAACATTAATTATTAAAATCATTAAAACTACAAAAGCTCCTTTTATGTCGATATGTGTGTGCGATTTTTGGTATCTCCATTTTCTCAATCTAAATTTCAGAATGTTTGTTAAGCGTTGGTTCTGTTTAGTGTTTCTTTATGTGAATTTCAACGTTCATTTCTTTAATCAAGATTTTATTTATTTACAATAGACTTCAGCTTCATTAAAGTAATAAAGTAATTTGTACATACGTTACTTGTGTAATTTTATTATTAAAAATATTCTTTGCCTTTTTTTTAATTAGACTTGGAATTTTATCGTTTTTTTTCTTTTCAGTTTCTGTTTAGAATGGTGGATGCCTCCTGGTTGGGGCTTAATCTGTGCTCATGGAAATGTTATTTATTTGTTTTTTTAAGTGAAGTGTATTTTTTTCAGTGTAAATTTAAAAGTGAAGTTAATATTTGAAAGAATTAGTAAAAGAAAGGAGAGAGAGAAGACTATTAAGGATTACCCTCAGGTGTTTTCATTCAACAGCAAAGACGAAGATTTATAAAATCAGTCTAGATCAAGGTAGAGTCTGTATCTTTCAGGTAAAGAGTAATATTTTTTTAATTCATATGTTGAGGTTGGGGATTAGATTGCAGGTGGGTTAACTAATGTTTATTTGTGCACATTTGAGCAAGGCGATCTTATCTTCGACCTATATTTAGAATTAATGATATAAGTTAGTAATATTATTTGACTAATATAAATTATTGATTCAATTCATTGGTATTAGTAATTTATATACTACTTTCTATGAGAAATGTTGCTAACTTTGACATCCAATTTTTTTTTGTTTTTGTTTTTTTATGTGAAACTTTTATCAACATTTTCACTAATTATTTGTTTGTAATACCAAGTAAGCTTGAGGTATTTATGAAGTTACAAACAATTAATTTGTGAATATAAGGTATTAAATTAAAATTCAACTGAGTCAGCAGTATCTTCATTTATGTATTTATTTTTATTATATTTTATAAATTTTCCCTTTAATTACATTTAAATTTTATTTAATTTGGTGGAATAAATTTAATTTAATTTTAATAATAAAAGTTATGAATGCAAGAGTTGCAAACAGTACAAATATTTATAAGTCATTCTTAATTTCAAAATTACTTTTAATGTTTTTTGTTTTCAGGGCTCTTCCGTTTTTTAATCAGAACAATGAAAGCACAAATACTCAGTCCAAAGTCATTCCAATATCTGCTGAGAGAAATTACTTACAACCTTTATCCGTCTCTCAGCATCCTTAGGCTACGATTACAGTGTATGAGTATTGACCAATTTCATTTTATTTTATATTAACTAATCTCTTGCGAAGTTTAAAATTTTTAAAGAAAACCTTTGATAGACATCAACAAATCTCGTCTCAACGTATGTCTTCAAACTAGTGATTTTTCTTCCCAAATCTACATAGTAATGAAAATTTTATACTTTTCAGATTCCATTGAGAATGTAATAAAACATCCGAAACCGAATTGAAAAAAATCGACAGAATGCAAGTTCGCCCAAACAAGCATTCACTGCAACCGTAGCCTTAATATCTTTTTCCTAATAAATTATCCATTAATATTTATTTTCCTTTTATTAATCAACATCTCCAGGAACTTTGGGGTTTCCTCTTCTACTTTATAGATGCTCAAGTTTCTTTTAGCCTTGAATAAGGAACACGCCACCTGCTAATCAATACAGGTCATACATTTTTTTCGACCTCTCCTACTAATTTTCATTATCCATTTTACTTATCATTGATTGTCCTTTAGTTCCATAAGTACACCTGCTTCGCCCTTCTCGTTCTTCACTATGTTGTTGCTTGCTACAGATTTTCATGCTTACTAAGGATGTGACTTTTTAAGCGCCTTTTCCAATTACACTCATAGCCACACTCAGAACATTTAAATAATTTTATACTTTGATGCGTAAGCAGGTGTTCTTTTAAGTTTCCTTTCCGATTACACTCATAACCGCAATCAGAGCATTTAAATAATTTTATATTTTCATGTTTAAGCATGTGTTCTCTTAAGCTTCCTTTCTGATTACACGCATAGCCACACTCTGAACATTTAAATAATTTTATATTTTCATGTTTAAGCATGTGTAATCTTAAGCTTCCTTTCTGATTACACGCATAGCCACACTCTGAACATTTAAATAATTTTATATTTTGATGCGTAAGCATGTGTCTTTTTAAGCTTCCTTTCTGATTACACTCATAGCCACAGTCAGAACATTTAAATAAGATTATCTTGTGGGCATGTAACACTCCACAAGAACATCTAAATAATTTTATTTTTATATTTTGATGCGTAAGCATGTGTCTTTTTAAGTTTCCTTTATGATTACACTCATAGCCACACTCAGAACATTTAAATAATTTTATATTTTGATGCTTAAGAATGTGTAATCTTAAGCTTAGTTTATGATTACACTCATAGCTACACTCAGAACATTTAAATAATTTTATTTTTTCATGTCTAAGCATGTGTACTTTTAAGCTTCCTTCGGTTAGTCCCAAATTCACACTCAGAAAATTTTAAATAATTTTTATATTTTTGATGCGTAAGCATGTGTCTTTGTAAGTTTCCTTCTCATTACACTCATAGCCACATCTCAGAACATTTAGCTAGTTTTTATATTTTGATGTAAGATGTGCTCTTTCTAAGCCTTTGTGATTAGACTCATACACACTCAGAACATTTAAATAATTAATATTGCTGTGAGTTAGCAGGATGAGAGCTAAGTGTACGATTGCTTTCATAATCACAATGGGCACATTTAAACTTTCTTTATGCAAATTCAGATGACTTTTTCAATTCTTCATTACTTATAAAATTAAATTAAGATTGCAACAGAAGCTTTCACAATTATTTTTGTTAATTCTTTTTTCACACATTTTTGACGTTTGAGGCAATCTTTTGAAAGTCCTTTTCACTTTGGAATCTTTTTCTCCTTGACCGGCATCACTAATGAGAGTCTGTTTGAAATAAAAAAAAATAAAATTATATTATGTGTGCCAGTATCCAAATAAATGGTGCTATGGGATAATTAGGCTTAAAGTTCGATCTCCACTGACACAAAAGTTACCAAAAAAATTGATATATTTGCAAAGGAATATATATATATATATATATATATATATATATATATATATATATATATATATATATATATATATATATATATATATATATATAGTTAGTATATATATAAGATATATATATATATATATATATATATATATAGTATATATATATATATATATATATATATATATATATATATATATATATATATATATTGTTATATATATATATATATATATATATATATATATATATATAGTATATATATATATATATATATATATATATATATATATATATATATGTTGCGGAGAGAAGCACGCTGGGACCGAACACTCGTACCCGACTAAAAGGTGCCTCTCTCCACTTATTCTCGTAGAGTCAAAGTTCGAAGAAAATTGAAGAATTCGGAGGTCAAAAGATATAATAAGACGTAGATGATATTGATGTGATGTTCTACAGATGTGGTTTGAATGTCTAGTAAGCATGGAGGGAGATTGTCTCGGAACTCCGTTGGCCTGCTTACTTGGCGACTATTCAATGAGGATTGTGAGTTTTTTTTAATTTAAATAAGCAATTTTGATACAATTTACAGGTCTTACCCAGAATAAAGGGTTATATACTTAACTAGATCGTTCCCGGATCTATCTATCAATGGAGACTAATCAGATATTTTTCAGTGGAGACTAATCAGATATTTTTCTGTAGTAAAGAATAATAATAGGTCAATATAGAATCAAAATCAAAGGATATTGACACACTAGAAAAAGTTTAGTTTTACTTAACTCGCTCAAAATAGATATAAAAGTGGGAGGTTTGTGAAGAGCTAAAAGATAACACAATCCACTCCCAACAATACGATAATAAAAGATATATGAATTTCAGTATATGATATATTTTAACTAGATATATACATTGTAATTATACTTAGAATCTAATGTATTATGACTATGTACATGAGTTTAACAACTCAGGATCAGATTCAAGAGTGGAAAAAAAACGCTTCCAAATATTATTCGTGCAATGAAGTACGGGAGGAATTAGAAATTCAGACTCAATCACGACAAAATATATTATACTTAGCTGAAGATTTTGGAGAATGGTTTCTGGTGAAGATCATGAAAATCCAAACGTAAAGTTTGGACTCCGAAAAACCACAGGAAAGGTACGATTCAGAATGAATATGAATCCCAAAATATAAACAGACAAAACAAAGAAACAAAACAAAAAAAACAAAAAACAAAACCTGTCAAAAGTAAATAATAACTGGGTATTAATACATTTGATTACACTTTATCTTCATTTATAGCAGTATAGTTTCATATAATTTTATAGGTATTTTATTGAACTCACCCTTTAGATTTCAAAGAGGGGTTTGTTCAATTTGGTCAATATTTGCTGGTCCAATAAGATAGTAACTGCAACATATAATGTTTAGTTTACTACTATTTTCCAGCACATAATATTCATAGTTTTTTTTTTTTACATTTATAGATTACATGGATTACTTTAGTTTAATCATTACACACTTACCGGGAAAATCTGGATAATCTAACTTCCAGGTCTTCAAAGTACTTCGAGTATGTTATGAATTGTTGTGTACAATATATCATGTACTCTCTAATAACTTTATACAATTTGTTTAGTTTATAATATTATCAATAAGACATCATCATAATTATATCAACAACTAAAAAAGAAATATATATAATTATAACATCTATAAATCTTATACGGTTTGGCAATAAATAAAACCATAATTTATAAAATCATCGTCCAGGCTGGATCGTAGTGTCCAGACTGGATCAATGAGTAATCTTAAACCTATGAATAAACATTACTAAGGGTTACTTCAGTCGTCAATGACACAACTATGCACGAACAACATCTCCCTTATATCCTCCCCCGCTAAATCTAAACTCCCACCTCAATTTTCCACGTCGTTCAGAGAAAGACAGGAGTGAAGAGGCCAAGAGCATAGAACAGCGTAGAGAAGGACAACCAGGACTCTTAAAAAGATAAACTATAATAAAAATTTTTTTTACAATAATTATTATATATATACAAATTTTTATAATCTCTGTGCCTTAGACATGGACGAAAGACGAGCAGCAGAGTCTTTCTCTTCGTTGAACTCCTGCATCAATAGTACAGAAGCCTTTTGCTGTTGCTGCTCAGTCATTCCATTCCAGTGAATCTGCTCCATCATCCAGCGCAAGCCTGTACGCAGTACAACCTTAACGCTGGGATCCAGAGCAGACACATAGTCACTGGATACATTGGAAGGGCCAATACAAGAAGGATGTTGAGGACACGAAGGCACAGACTGAGATTCACTGGGTGGATAATTTGACTGGGGAGAAGGAATATAAGGACCACTATGTTCCTGTACATTCCTTGGAGGAAAATAGTTACTATTTTGGAAATAATTTGATGGGAAAGAAGGTTGTGATGGGACTGGTTGTACATAAGGGTGATCTTTGGGAATAGTTTCTGAGGGATATTCATAATTACCAGTATGAGATCGAGAATGAGAAGGCATCATATAATCTTGATCCATCCGATCAGTGGAATACGAAAGAATGGTCATTAAGGGTCTAGGTCGTCTCTTTTGTCTTATTTGAGGACGAGTTGCTTGAGAATTGTAAGGAATGGTTCTCACAGTGATTTTATTAATTTTAAATAGATTCCCAACTCTATTCATTAAGGCTTCTAGAAATAGACGATTGGGATGTAACCCATCTGGTAACAAAGGGGAATTTAAGGTTAGGGTCTCTTTATTGAGATATTTGCTATGAGGGGTGACTTTAAGTACTCCGCCTTTAGAAATGCTTTTATGATGGAAATCAAAGATATCTGTTCCTCGGACGATGTTTTTCTCCGGCCATTGGTATTTGGTGTCCATAAGCGACTCGAACAGATGATATGTATGGATGGAATGCTCCCGCATCCTTTCTGGTGAGAATACAGGATCATCATTTGTATAGGTGGCATACTTGGCGCCCCAATCACGGATAATTCTCTTTTTATTATAGGCGTGTAGATCTTGTATAGGGGGAACATATAAATAAACTTTAGCTTGGGCGTTCACCTTCTTCACAGCCTCAGTGATTTGGGTCATGATCCCGGGAATAGCATCCACGGACAGATCATCAGCTGGTTCAAATACAGTTGCAATATTTTTGTCCTGATCCTGTATCTCCCTTCTCTTCCAAGCCATCGTGGTCAGGGACCATATGACGATGGTCTTTACATCTGGGGTCATTAGGGCCTGAACCCTTGGTAGACAAGCTGGTATTTTCCGGCCTGAAGCGTAATCTGCTTTAATGGAAATACCATGCTTCAGTCGGAGGAATTTCTTCTGATTCTTAAAAAGAGAAACTTCAGAAGAACCCACCGCGAGTAGTAATGGCATCATGGGTGGTTGACTCGTCCGTATACTCTGGGATACCGACAGAGATTTTTACTTCGGCTAAATCCTTTCTGAAAAGTATAATATATCTGTCAGTAATAGAGTCATGATAGAATTTCTAATAAAGAATAAAAAATGCACAAATATATCCTATTCTAAGGTATTAGTTTCAACAATCAGTCAGGAGGCAAAAATAAATCAGAGTAAACTAACTCATTTTCCCCTCTCAAATTTCTCAAAGTGGACCCACAAAGTTTAAAAACGGTCCCACTATAAACTCTGAGAAACTGACTAATTATTTTAAAAAAGAAAGGGAAACAATTACTGAATTCCAATATAGAATTTAAAATTTGACTTTAGAAGAGTGGGACAAATATTTCAATGGTTGTCAAAATAACTTTATTTAGCGTATTGGGATGATCTCCTTTTCACATAGTAAAGAAGAAGGGATCATCAACAACACTCAATTCATTGAAAACCCCTTTACCTCCGCAAACCATGAAGCTTTCTTTAAAAATCATGTCATACTATAATTTTTTTTAAATAAAAACAATATGAGGAAGTCTTTTTCCTTATTCTTTTTATTTTATTTTTAACCATAATTACGCTCTCCACTGGGTCCTATGATTTAGAAGATGAAGATTCCGCTCATCCAGGCTATATGCATCTGTTATGATAACGGCTAAATTTCTCTCCTCAGGAACCAGGAAAATCTGTAAAATAGTGTTTAAAGCTCCCCCACTCCACAACCTGTCATGAAACATGACAAGCTCGTTGGAGCGGAGGAACCGGTAGATATATATGGCCAATTAGTATATATATATTATATATATATATATATATATATATATATATATATATATATATATATATATATATATATATATATATATATATATATATATTTTATATATATATATATATATATATATATATATCTCAGAGGTAGGCGGTTTTCAATGAATATATATATACAATATATATATATTTTTAGGAAAAACTTATATATACGGTATAAATATATACCGTATAAACTTTTTGATTTAAAAATAGGTAAATCAATCACACAAGACTTTATTATATAGATAGTAAATTTTTAAATTAGTCTGTACTCATACACGAAGAATCCATACACACAAAAGGTCAATTATGCAAGAAACATTTCCTCTAGGAGGGATATTCGTCTCATAATTTGAAAATTTTGACGATCATACATACTAGTAAGCATTCATCCAAGACCACTTCCATATAGGAAAATGTTTGTAGTTTTAAATCAATAGTTCAGAAGGAAGTATATTAAGAAATTAAAAAGATAGAAATAATACTCCTTTTTTCTTATGTATCTTATCTGGTTCATAGCTTAAGATAAGTTATTTTCTCAATATATTAGCTTTTTTCAATCAGTAGGTGAACAACAGAACTTTTAGTAAATTAAATTGCAGAGGAATTTTTCAAACAGATGAAACAAAGCTAACAAATTCTCTGGGCTTATTTACTTCATCTCAATTAAGATCATGTGTCATTTTATAACACAGAGAAGGTTATAAAAGACTGGTACGTCTCCTGTGACGGACATATTCTATGGGAGTAGACATTACATTCGGGAAATCGGGAACCAATCCTCTACTCCTAGTACGGGGAGGAACATCCAATTGCATTTCCTCCAAGATGTCGTTATCTATATGGACCAAAGTCAAGTTACTATTATCCAGTTGTACATTAGTGGGATCACCAAAGACCTCTCCCACTATTTGAAAAGGGGGGATTCTAGTCTCCGAGACAGGTGAAGAAACCCTTTCAGCTGACGGGAACATATTAAAAGAATTACTATTTGGTGGGCTGAAACCATAAAATTCAGTCTTTTGAGAGTTGGAAGAGCTATCGAGGTCAAAAGGATTTGACCCATCCTCCGACAAATCCCCCACAACAGTTCTCTCCGACAAATCCATAAGATCATTAGAAGATACTGAGAGGGAATAGTTAGGTCGATCTAGAAAAAAGGACGGTGGCTCCGATAGACCCAACTCATTTGACTCAAGATTATTACCTTCCAAACGCTGTGCTCGAGAATTTAGAAGAATTTCAGTATTATTAGTTAACCTTTCAGGAGAAAGGATAGAGGGGTATTTAAATTTAATAGGGTATTCTTGGGAATACATATCAAAATAATCTAAAACAGGGGTAAGTATTTCTTCATGGTTGACCTCCAGTGTATCACCATGGGGATTAGGTGAACTAGTAGGAATATTTATCAAATCTATCTCGGATAAACTAGAATCGGAATCTATTTCAGGTAAACTAGAATAGGTAGAATTTGATTCATCCGAAGAATGGATAGGGGAAATAGGAAGGAGCAAAAATTTAACCTCTTTGGGACCGAAAGATTTTAAAGACTCTGAAAATAACTGAGGAACTACCTCCTCCATACTTATATTAAGATTTTGTTGACTTTGGTTCTATTACAGGAGTTAAATCTGGCAGTTGAAAATATTCACTTACCGAGATAGGATTGAAGGTTAAGAATCCCTCAAAGTCAGCTTCCTCCTCCAGGGAATCATCGCTATTAGTGAACAATGAAGTATCAGCGATGACTCTGACTCATAAGAATTTAGCAGAATCAGTCTCAGACTCAAGGTCGCTGGATTCAGGAGAATTTTCATCCTCCCCATCCAACAAGCTTTCCTCTCCGAGAAAATGTATCACTAATTCCTTATTCTAGTCAATATTTTCGTAAATAACCCGGAATCTCAATCCTTCCCCTTAGTGTGAGAAATGACTTTTGAGTTCTACTGGGGATTAGTATCTTTGTATGACATATGCCACCTTATTCGGGTTCACGTCTACAACAGTAAACGGCCCCTTCCACTTATGATGAAATTTTGAGAGTAGTAGTATCGATATCGGCATCGGTACTCGGTTTTGACCAAACTGAAAGTTTGGTATCAGTGCCTGGTATTATTGGGAAAAAATGCACTGGAACATGGATTTTGTAATAAATAATCAGAAGGTGACATGTCCAATGCACTATGATAAGTATTATTATAAATTAATATGAGAAGACCAATTCTTCATCAAACCAAGTAGCGGTTGTCAGAAAGCTAAACAATTTGTAGTTAGAATTAAACTCCGGTAATATCGCTCTGAGACACTTTACTCGAGGGATGAAGGGGAGATATTCTCACATGTTTAATGTTGTGTTTTTGTAACACCTGTTGGAATACCTGGGAAGTAAATTCAGTTCCATTATCAGTTAATATACGATTTGGAACTTTAGGAATGAAAGGGAGAACTTGGTGTTCCAGTTTCCCAGATACAGTCAAGCTGGACTTGTCGCAATGGGACTACAGACACCCATGTTGGAATAATTGACCAATAAAATATGCAATATTTATTTCCCTTAAAAGTTAGGAATTGAATTAAATCCATGGCACACAAATCAAAGGGATAGTTGACCAGGATTTTTAATATAGGAGGGATTACATTAGAAGAAAAGTTCTTTTGCATTTGGCATACAGGGCAACAGCGAACAACGTCTGAAATTACCTGATTCACCCTAGGATGCCCAAAATGTTTATAAACTAGCTGAAGAAGTTTATTTCTAGCAATATGAGCACATGACACATGCAGACCAAGAACTATGTGCATTAAAAGGTCCAAAGAAATCACATATAACAAATGTCCATCTTTAACTTGATAGTATAAAATATCATTTTCAAGGATCATCTATGTGTGATTATTCTTATAATTTTTGGGTACTTGTTGCCAATCAATTGCGATCTTATCTTTCTTAAAACTCTTTACTAAATGTCTAAGGGTTCTATCATTATGTTGGTCTTATAAAACATCAGTATCATTAATATTAGTATTAACAAAGGATATATTTTTTATCAGTACATTGTATGTTTTTAGTTTAGACTGGTCATAAGTTGAAATTCCATCTGCGACAACAGTCAATTGTTTGTCCTTAAGATGGATCAGTTGTTTTCGTGACATATCGGGTAAAAGATGATTATCCCTAAATACACAAGTACCAAGTTTAACGGTTTCTACCATGATTCCTGGGAAACTATAAAAAACGCTGTAAGACGGAGTTCAAAAAACCCATATTAAACCTCAGGATTAGGTTTACATAATGAACAATAGGAATTCTTTCTTTGTTTCCGAAACCACTAATAGCCTTTACCCCTACTGTCTTTGGAAGTCAAAAGCTCTTTTGAATTCCCTAGGAAAGGAATAATCTCGGAGCTTATTAAATTTACTCCCGCCCCACTATCTACAAGGCAATCATAAATGGGAGCATCATGATCATCTAACTTGACACAGACAACCAATGGGGCTATATCGGCCTGACACAAGTTAATGGCGACGACCATGTCTTCACCAACATAGGAATAAGGTTGATACGAAAATTTATTCAAAGAAAGGTCATTTAGGCTTTTCACAGAGTCATTAACAATGTCCTTTTCCACAGATTGACTCAAATCTGTGGGGACTATCCGTTTAACTGCTTTTCTGGGTGAGATTCAGCAAACCCACCTTTGCAACGACCCTCATAGTGAGATACATTGCAATATTCACAAGGGTCCAGAAATAGGCGTTGGGGAAGCGGCTTCTCAGTTGGATTGGCCGATGTTACATTTTTCTGGGCTTCGGGGGAATAGGATCTCAAATAAACTTTCTTTATGGCTCCTTGAAGGTATTCTTTAGGGGGATTTCAATCAGAATTACTGGATCTTGGAGTGGTACGTTGAGGACACCTCATTCCCGCGTGGGGACCTTTACAGAAGGGACATACGACTTTGCGGTTGTTTACGGGAGATGATGGCGGGGAGTTCCTAGCTCGGCATTCGGTATTTAAATGGCCGGTTTTCTTGCAGTAGCTACAGACTCCAAGGTACTTATAGCAATCCTGCATTTCGTGTCCTCTCTTCTCACAGAGGAGATTCCTTCGATCCTGAACGAACCTTACGAGTTTCATTGCGATTATTTTGAGCCCTGGAACGGTCATCGTTACGTGGGGAGTTACGAACAGTGTTATGGAAAGAACGACTTATTATTTCTTTCTGGAGGACTACATGGCGCGATATTGGAAGGACGATGGTTAAGTTTAAAGGATGACTTAGGTTTTCGTTGTTCAACCTTTTTCCGCAGCACATCAGTCCATCCAGGAAGTGCAGCATTTATTTGTATTACTGACTCCAGGGATTAGTTTAGGTCAACTTCCCGGTCAGCTCGGGAATAAGTGGATGGGTCGATCTCAAGTGGTGTTGATTGGGACATGGAATTTGGAAAAGCAGTATTCTCGCTGTCTAAAGAGTCTGCAAAATTCACAATGTTCTCCCAGGAAGCTCTACTATAACCGTCCAACTCCATCATTTTAATATATTGACGGACGAATTTTCAATTTATAAGGAGCAAACTACCAAAGGAAAGCTATTCTAAGAAATCATGATCTCTCATATCGTGGTCCAGATGTGGCGTGATAGCCAGGCGTATCCAACCAAGTGCAAACATTTTAATGCTCTCGTTAGGGTATCGGTGACCGGCATGATACTTCTGTATTCTATTTATTCTTTTCTTTCCTTTCCTCATCTCTATACCAACACACAAGATTATCCCGTACAGAAAGTATTCACGGTCATCTTTTATGATTTCTCGGTATATGTGAAGAAATTTGCCTTCTAGCTGTCGTCCTAGCAGTCTCAACCATTGGTGATGGGCATTTAGATAATGAAGGCTACAGTAAGCCTCAAAATCAGCCAAATAGACTAAGAGATATTGTTCCGATTCATATTTAAATTTTCCAGGGTCCACAACCTTAAGTTTTTGAGAGTTCTTGAGTAACTGGGTAAGAAGCACAATGGCTTCCTCCAGCATGTCAAGTCTCTGCTTCATTTGTGGCCCTGAATACATGGAAGGTTCATTGGGATTGGGAATACGACATTCAAATTGTCGTTGTGGTAATCCTTGTGGAAAACAACCAGAATACGACTGAGGGTCAATAGACATCTGGTGCTCCGGATACTGATTTACTGGGATTTGTTCTGGGTTGTAGCAACCTATTATATTTCTCGGAGAAGTCAGATTCTCCTTTATTTATAGGAGATAAATAATCTCTATTGCCTCTACCCATGTTGGGATTTCTCAAGAGGAGACTAGTTGGTAAAAGTATATTTACTGTGGTATGAAATTATTGAAACAGACTGGGATTAGCAGAAGTTTAGGATTGGAATAAGGTTGGATTAGAATTAGTTAGGATTAGGAATAGGGTTAGGTTAGGAATAGGTTAGGATAGGAAAAATATTTTGGAAGTTCTACATAACTAATTAGATTTAGAGAAGAAAAGTTTAGATCGTGGTTTGAATGAGACTAAGAAGGTTTATATCACGATCATAAACCAGAAGTGTATTTTTAGGATTGCAATTTAGAGGCATCAAGCAGAGGTTATAAAACTGAAACCTCGAGCTGGAAAAACGTCTGTGTGCTAACCTGACTGACTGTTCAAGCATTATTTTCCTTGAGTTCCATTGCTTTTAAGGCAAGAAATTCCAATTTTGCCTGACGGACCCCAGTTTTCACCCCCTACCTAAAAAAATGGACATAAAATTCGGAATTCTTAGCCGATTTTGACTATGAAAACACCAAAATGGTAGCTTTTAGCCCTCTAAAATGTTTGGATTTCCGCGTGTTTGCTGTGGACTGTAGTCATTCTTTCAGAATTTTCAATTTTTCGAAATCCATAAAAATGTTTTTGACATTTTTTGCATCAACTTCCAGAATTTTTACAAAATGAGCTTTCAAACTTGAAATATGCATAGATAGGTCCATTATCTAAAGTACAGAAGTACTTTTGTCATTTTTGAGTTTTAGTGCTCAGCGTTGTCCATATTTCCAAAGCTCACTTTTTTTGGATTTTGAAATGAAAAAATTGAGATAAATTTTTTTCTATTTGCGAAGGGAGGAAATTTTCAGGGGCTTATAAAGTCGGAGCGGCACATTTTGACTATAATTCGTTTATATATGCATTAGTTGGATTGTTAATGAACAAATTTTTCAAAAAAAAAAAAATTTTGGAAATTTTTTTAAAAATTTTCTTTCCCGAGTATACAAGAAAAAATATCTAAGTAAAAAAGATGTATCTGGCCCAACTATACAAGCCCTGAAAATTTGATGTTTCTAGGATCAGTCGAAAAAAAATGTTAGTTACACTTGTAGAGCGATTATATGATTGAAAAAAGTGAAAAATTAAATATTTTTTTTTTTCTACTTATCCGATCAACGATCAAATTTCAGGCTTTTACAGGTGGGCCAGGAAAGATTTACATAGAAGTTTTAACTCAAAAGAAAATGTTAAAAAATTTTCCCAAAAATTGTTTTTTTTGAAAAATTTAGTCCAATGAACAAATCCAAAAACTAAGCATATACCAAAGAAATAGTCTAGTAAAAAATTGCCTCTCCGCCCCGACACATATGTCCTGAAAATTTATCAACTTCAATAAAAAGGAAAAAATTATCTCAATTTTCATTCAAAATCCAAAAAAGTGAGTTTGGAAATTGAACAACGCTGAGCACAAAACTCAAAAAATCGAGAAAAGTAACTTCTGTACTTTTTTAATAAGACCTATCTAGCAATTTCAGTGTTTAAGTATTTTGTAAAAAATCTGGAAGTGATGCCAAAAATCCAGAATAACAGAATTTTGAAAAATTGAAAAATTCTGAAAGAATGACTATAGTCACAGAAAACACCGGAAAAAAAAAAGCTAAATTGGTTTATATAGTCAAAATCGGCTGGAAAAATTCCGAAATTTTAGCCATTTTGTGGGGTGAAAACTGGGGTCCGTCCCAGGCAAAAAATTGGATCTTGCCCTTAAGTTTAATTAGCAAGGCATCCATTTCGGACTGAGTTTAAAGGTGTGTCAGAGTTGAAAACCATTACGTCAAAGTGAACCCAGTGTGTCCAGTTTACTTCTACCCTGTTTATTTCATCATTCACTCCTAACATTCATTTCTAATTGATTTTTATTTTGAATCATCACGTAACGCTGGCCTAAACGTGGAACTAGAGCGACAGCTGCAAGAGATGGATCAAAGTCCAAAGCCTCTTGGCTATCAGAAGCTGTGCTTGTTTCCAAGTCTTTGGTGATTATTTTTTTCTGACCATTTTTAATTTTTAAGTTTGAGATAAAGAATTTTAAAGTATTGGAGGGTTAACCCTAACTAACTCTTGAATCTGTCCAATGTAAGTACAAAAGAAGATTTTTTTGAAGAGAACTGAAGAGAATCAGTGAATTTCCAAAATAAATGTACATGTGAGCAAGAGTCCACAATCCTATGCATGCAAGCGCGAGGAACTCAAACAGATCCCTGTCGGGCGCGCATCTCTCC